>VOCP01028642.1:0-14358 GCA_007922195.1 Podocnemis expansa
TCTCCCAGGCTACCAGTTCCCTGGCCTTGGAGTGGTCTTGCTTCCACCACCCAAATGGAAAACCTCTTGAGAACCCAGGAAGGGGCACTTGTGAACTCCTTCCTTTGAGGTACTCACAATTGCTTTGACTCCCCCCAGAGGAGACTGATTCAACCCCAGCTGTGATATCAGCTGAAAATGGAACTGAATTCCCCTATGCTGTCTGAGCCACGTGCACACAGAACTTCTTGTCTTTTAGGACACAGAATCAAATCTTGTTTTTAAAAGGGTAAATTTTCTTTCATTAAAACCAACAGCTAGGAAAATGCAGAGAATTGCTTCTCTGGGATGTAACTTGGATAGTTACAGGATAATTCATGGGCAGGGTAGGGAGACTACATGTACTCAGCACAGAGGAATCCAAAAAAGAACTAAAGGAAATACTCTGAATGCGTATAGCCACGCAGTCCCTGTTCTACTCACACAAGGATGGTTACAGATTTGTTCCCTTCTTAGGCATGGATGCCACTGGATCCTTCATGCCCGGCTCCCTGGTCTCCTCTTGGGCCTTTCAGGAGCTCTGCTGCCTCCAAACTGGAAACAGGTAGGACTGCTTTTCCAACTCAAAAACCTGTACTCTGTTTCTGTTGGCTCTTCTGGGACTTCTCTAGGACACACGGTCTATGGTATTAACCCCTTAACCACTTGAGGGTTGAATGCTGAATCCACTTAGTAGGTCCTACCTCCCTGCTAAGTCAACCTGGAAAGACAAATCTGATGGTGGCAACATTGCTGCCATCAGTGTAGATATAGCCTTAGTATGATTTTTCAACCATAGAGACTGTTTTGTAAATAACAAAGTAGTGTTACATTGAATCCTTGATTCATTTAACATCAGAACAAAATTGTAAAATCCATACTGTCGTAACTGTGTGTTACAGTCCCACTGTGTGCTGCTCCACAGAGGATGAGTTGTTACATCACATCACTACTTACTGTTGTGGCTTTGGGTATGTCCATGCTATGGAGACTGTACCAGCATAGTTAAATTGCCGTAGGTATGCCAGAAAACCCCTAAATTATAGACATGAGCTACCTCAGAAATTGGAATACTTCCACTGCCCAAATATTGTAGTTATGTAACATTCTTCCGTTTCTACAGCTGTGTCTATGCTGAGGTTTAGGTCAGCATAACACTTTGGTTTTGGGAGTGGTTTCTTCACACCCCTGATTAATGTACCTATGCTGTAGGTATTCTTGAAGCATAGGCTAAGCCTTCACCTAAAGCTGTGGCAAATCATGCTTTTTACCTATGGAGGTCTACATTTCAATCCCCAGTGTGTTGGCTATGGAAGCAACTGTCACAATTGCTGTTAGCATCCTCATAATTGAAAATCAAACTTATTTCTAAAAGTGGGTTTTATTATGTTTTAATTGATTTCCAGTGATATGGATTGAAGTTCTCCAGGCTTCCCATCAAGTTGGAAAACTGAATGAAGAACTTAACCAGCAATAGGAAAACTTCAGCCAGAACTTCAGTCAATTGAAAGAAACCCTGAAAAACTGCACACAGCAAACCGATGACTTCAGAGCCCAGAAAGCAAACTTCTTGATCTGAGAATTGGACATGTATTGATCAGAGCTCAGTCCTCTATTATATCCTCTATGCCCATGGTAGTGTTATTGATTAATGAGAAGCTAGTTTGTCCTTATGAACAACAAAAGGTTCTTCCATTCCTCTGCATGCCATCTACTGGGGTTTCATCTAAGTACTAATAATATGGACAGTCACAAATGAATCTAAAGTGGACACAATCCCAATCAGCTGGAAGTGATGGGGGAAGAGAAGGACCTGACCATACTGGTTGATCACAGAATGACAATGAGTAGCTAATGTGATGTGGCAGTGCAAAAAGCTAATGTGGTCCTGGGGTGCATCAGAAGGGGTATTTCCAGTAGAGATAGGGAGGTGTTAGTACCATTATACAAGGTGCTGGTGTGACCTCACTTGGAGTACTGTGTACAGTTCTGGTCAGCCATGCTTAAGAAAGATGAAGTCAAACTGGAACAGGTGCAAAGAAAGGCTACAAGGATGATTTGTGGAATGGAAAATCTTCCCTATGAGAGACAACTTAAAGATCTTGGTTTGTTTAGTCTGACCAAACAAAGGCTGAGAGGAGATATGACTGCTCTTTATAAATACATTAGAGGGATCAATACAAGGGAGGGAGAGGAATTATTTGAATACATCTCCAATGTGGACACAAGAACAAATGGATACAAACTGTCCTTCAGAAAATTTAGGCTTGAAAGTAGATGCAGATTCCTAACCATCAGAGGAGTAAAGTTCTGGAATAGTCTACCAAGGGAAGTGGTGGGGGCAAAAACCTTAGGTGCCTTCAAAACTGAGCTTGATAAGTTTATGGAGGGAATGATACAATGGACAGTGTAGCCTGGTCTGTCTTTTACTACTGGTGATGGGTATGATAGTGACCTGGGAAGGGGCATTAGATGGAGTGGGTTCTGAGTTATTACAGAGAAGTTCTTGACTGGCTGTTGTGGACTTGCCATCATGCTCAGGGTTTAACTGATCACCATATTTGGGGTTGGGAGGGAATTTTTCCCCAGGGCAGATTGGCTTGGGCACTGGGGACTTTTTGCCTTCCTCTGTAGCATTGGGCATGGCTCATTTGCTGGTCGATTCTCTGTATTAAAATCTTTAAATCATGATTTGAGGACTTCAATAGCTCATTTATGGGTTTGAGGCTTGTTGTAGTGTTACCAGAATTCAGGTACCAGGATTGTCTTGGTGCCGTCAGAGCCAATAACCACACCAAGGGTGAAAAGGTATTTGCTTTATTGCATTTGTGATCACAAATGGGTCCCCTGAATAAAGACAGAGAGACCCCGATTACAGCAAGAGTTTAGCCTTTTATATCCAGTTATATGTAATAAGCCATATAAGGTTACAGACAAAGAAATGATACATAATTGGCAAAAAGAAATTAAGGGGAGTGGGGAGGTAACGGATTTTTAGGGAGACGGGAAGTTATGGGAGTTCACAGAAAAAGGGAAGTAAGGGGGGTTTCGTTAGTGCCTGTCTGGTAAACAACATGATGTTTTTATCTAAAGGAAATGATTTCATGCTACAGCTTACAGGGTTTAGCACTATATGTCAGCTTTCAGAGTTCAGTACCATAGATCAGCTTACAGTAGGCGTGGGTCAGTGAGGTTTTATGGCCTGCACTGTGCGGGAGGTCAGACTAGATGATCATATTGGTTCCTTCTGACCTTAAAGTCTATGAGTCTATGAGTCCCTGGCTCACTAGCTTAGCAGAGAAACCTGAGCAGCTCCTTTCCAAAATATATCTCTCCATGGTACAAGGTAGGGAGACTGATAAACAGAAGGATTTTTGACTAATGCAACAGAGAAAAGCCTGCTGCATGGAGAGACCCACATGCACATCCATCCCCCAGGTGCTCATTCTGTGGTAATTTGGTTTTTCCATTTTCATCATGCCATCAAAACCATGCCTTGATGACTGGGGCTCATCTGCAGTAGAGGCAACTTCTTTAGAAAGGAATCTCAGTATAGCTCACATACTACAAAATTGCCTTTTGTGACAAGGACAAGACTGTGCTGTTTGCTTCTGTGTGAGGATTGCTCCCTCTCTCCTCCCATGTTTTCATCATCTTTCTTCTCTAGGAGTGTGATCTGAAGACATTTCCTGTCCCTGGAACACTTCTGAGAATTCAAAATTTTCTGCTTTCACATTCAGATAAAACTGAGACCTTGAAAAGCTTTCCATGAAGGGATGGAGTTATACCAGAGTAACCAATGTGCTACTGTGGGGTGGCTCACGTAGAATTGGGAGAACAAAGGTTAAGTCCCTGTTCTGACTGTTTCAGAAATATCCCATATCTTGGGAGAGCACACCAAAGATGAGCTTATTCTGAGGACACCTCCCCCAGCTTCAGTCTAGCTGGGAAGACAAACATTATACATTTCCATATGGAGGGACAAAGAGATACAAATTAGCTAGAATGTGATGACATCCATTATCAACGTGTGTTGCACCCGTCAGTGCAGAAACATGTTGCATCTATATTGCTTTCTCTTTCACGGAGATAAATGCAGCTCTTGCCCAGGGAGGTGGAAAAGGCACAAAGGGAATGTTTTTACTAATGAAAGGAGAACTTGGCAGGAGTGTAAAGAATACTGGTCATCCCAAGGCTACAGACTGCTGAAGATGGAGAACAGGGAAGTAATGGTAGGGAGTTTCCCCTTTGCATTAGTTTCGTATATATTCCAAACTACACCTGGCTGCCAATGGGGAAAAGGGATATGGGTATAAAATGAACAATAATGCTGATGTGGTAAAATGACCCTCTGTACTTCTTGAGTTGTGTTCTGAGTTGTGTCACTAAGTCTATGCCTATATTGGTAATTTAGTTCAAATTAAGGAGGCTTAATCTGAACTATATTAGTCCCTGTCCACACTAGGTTTCTTAAGTTCCAATTAAGGAATTTCTTAGTCTGAACCATTGGCAAATTAAGGAAGTATGGGTTGGATAGGTGGACTATAAGGTGGATAGAAAACTGGCTAGATCAACGGTTTCAGCGTGTAGGAATCAATGGATCCATGTCTAGCTGGCAACCAGTCATGAATGGTGTGCCCCAGGGGTCGGTCCTGGGGCTGGTTCTGTTCAACATTTTCATCAATGATCTGGATGATGGAATAGACTGCATTCTCAGTAAGTTTGCAGATGACACCAAGCTGGGGGGACCAGTAGACACGTTAGAGGTCAAGGACAGGATTCAGGGAGACCTAGATAAATTGGAACAGTGGGCCAATAGAAATCTTAAGAGCTTCAAAAAAGACAAGTGTAAAATCCTGCACGTGGGACGAAAAAACCTCATGCACTGCTACAGGATGGGAAACATTCAACTACGTAGCAGCAGTGTAGAAAAGGACCTGGGGGTCATGGTGGATGGGAAGCTAGATATGAGCCAGCAGTGTGCTCTTGCTGCCAAAAAGGCCAATGGCATACTGGGCTGCATCAAAAGACGTATTACCAGCAGATCAAGGGATGTGATCATTCCCCTCTATTCTGCACTGGTAAGGCCACATCTAGAATATTGTGTTCAGTTTTGGGCTCCCCACTGAAAAAAGGACAGGGACATGCTAGAGAGAGTTCAGAGGAGGGCAACCAAAATGATAAAAAGGGCTGGAGCACAAGCCCTATGAGGAAAGACTGAAAGCATTAGGCTTATTTAGTCTGCAGAAGAGAAGATTGAGGGGGGATTTGATAGCAACCTTCAGCTACTTGAAGGGATGCTCTAAGGACGATGGAGCTCGACTGTTCTTGGTAATAACAAAGGACAGAACGAGGCGCAATGGTCTCAAGCTGCGGTTAGGGAGGTCGAGGCTGGATATTAGAAAAACCTTTTTTACTAGGAGAGTGGTGAAGCCTTGGAATGAGCTGCCAAGGGAGGTGGTGGAATCTCCATCTTTGGAGGTGTTTAAGGCCTGGCTGGACAAACACATGACTGGGATGGTTTAGTGGAAGTGGTCCTGCCTCTGGCAGGGGGTTGGAGTAGATGACCTATGAGGTCCCTTCCAACCCTAGGATTCTATGATTCTAGTTCAAACTTGTACAAACTGCCCTGTAGTTTGAACTAACAGTTATTTCAAACTTATTAGTTCAAACTAACCCAATGGAGCCGCATTAGTTTGAACTAACTGTTAGTTCGAACTAACTGTTAGTTTGAACTAAATGAGGGTGGATCTTCTTCCTCCCAGGACGCATGTCACCAAGAAGGAAGTGCCTGCCCTGACCAGCGCACCTCCACAGCCTCTCAGGCACACTGTGCTTAGCCAGCACAGTGGCAGGAGCAAATCCAGCAGCCATATTTCAGGCCAGCAGTGTGAGGCAGGGACAGCATAGGGCTCCTGTCTGGAGCCAAGAGGAGGTCCTTAGCCTTCTCACCATCTGCGGCAATGAGGAGATCCTCTCCTGGTTGCAGGGCAGCGACTGCAACCAGGAAATATATGGTGAGATTACCCAGGCTCTGGCTGCAAAGGACCACACCTGCACCACGGACCAGGTGCAGGTCAAAATCAACCCCTGTTCCAGGACTACGTCTGAGCCCAGGCGTGAAGGCAGTGTGGTGGGGGGGGAGGGGTTAGCAAGTGCCAACAGCTGTCCCTACAATAAGAAGCTGGATAGCTTCCAGAGCAGGGAGTCCACCATTCTCCCAGCTGGGCCAGTTAACTCTGGGGAGTCCCCTACAAGGCTGAACCCCAGAAGGAGGACCCCCTGGATGTGGGCAACAACAGCTGCCTGGAGGGCACCCAACCAGAAGCCAGCCCAGCTGCCAGCCCATAGCTCTTCCCTACCCCAAGGAGGGACCAGCCACACCAGAGGAGGAGGAGCAGGAAGAGAAGGAGGCCTCCCCAACCGAGAAGGACGCTGGAGAGGGGAAGTCATGCCGGACATCAGCAGCATACTTCAGTGAGTGCTCCTTCCCTCTCTCATGAGGTCGGGACTGGGCTTGCCTGTGGCACAGGCAGTGTGGGCTGACATGGCCTGGAGACAGGCTTGGTTCCCAACATGGGGGTGGGGCATGGAGGTTCTCCCACAGGGCAAAGGGGTTGGGGACCAGGTGGCCAGGGGAATCAGACCTGAGTGGGGTGTGGGGCTCTGCAGGCAGAGGGAATGGGGGGAACCAGAAGTGGCAGTGTTGAGGACAAATAGCTTGTAGCCCAAACCACTGGCACGTGGCCTCAGGAAATGACCAAGGCGCATGGCAGAACTGACTGCTGCTCACCACTGTGGGCACTGCAGCTGACCTGGGCAGCATGGCACAGCCACATGTACCCTAAGGCCCTGTCACATTTGACATGGACTGGGAAGCCTGGGGACTGTCACTGTCAGAATGCACACAGCACTAGCAAGCTAGCTGAAGGGACTAACCCTATTCTTTGCTCCCCTCCAGCAGCTAGTGCAGCCACCCAAAGTGCCATTCCAGGGAGCCTGCCACCCACCACCAGGTGGAGAAGGCAGGCTTGCCACACAAGGGAACTCCTCCACTTGAGCCAGGTGGCCAAAGAAAGGATGGAGGTGTGGTGCGAGCAGCTGGGCACCCACCATACAGCCGCCCTATACTTGCTACAGTGATCCATTGACCTAGGTGAGTGCTAGACTGTGGCTCTGGAGCAGCAGAGCCATGGCCTGGTAGACCTGAGTGTGGCCATCCAGGACTTGCTGGCCAGCATCCACCAGCTAGCTGACCACTTTGTCCCTCCTGTGGCTAAGAGTGCTGTCCCTTGCCACTGGTACCCCAGAACTGGGGTAGCCATGGGGAAGGCCGGGGCATGTCCCCTGTGCACTCGTATTGTGTCCCTGCCCTGACCTTTCTGCCCCCCAAGTCCTCACTTCTTCCCTAAATTCCCAGTTGTCCCCCAAGCCCCCTGTTCTCCCCCAAGTCCAAAACCCCCTAACTACCCCCAAATCCTTCCCCCCTTTTTAAATAAACCCTGTTAACTGTTATCTGGTGGTTTTTGTTGCCATGGGGAGGGATAGGTGTGTGGGCATGTGTGGGGGCAGGCATGAGCAGGTGGGGATGGTGAGGGTGCCTGGTAGCAGGCCCAGCCCTCGGCCTTCTTCACTGAAGAAGTAGACCTTCAGTGCCTCCTGGATGCTGAGCACTCTCCACTGGGCTTCCTGCATCTGGGGCAAGGCATCGGGCTGCTTGAAGTGCCCGGCAAGGTGTTCAGTTTTGACCTCCCAGATGTGGGGGACTCTCTCCTCCCTGCAGTGTGCACATCTTCTGCAGCATGATGCACACACTGATGACATCAGGGAAGGTGCACTTGGTGAGGTGGAGGCACGTCAGGAGGAGCTTCCAGTGGGCTTTGAGCCATCCAAAGGCATGCTCCACTACCTGGCAGCAGCTGTTGAGCCTCCTATTGAAGAGCTCCCTGCTGGTGTTCATGTGGCCCATGTATGGTTTCATGAGCCAGGGGAGCAATGGGTAAGCAGCATCTCTGATGATGAGGATGGGTACCTGCATGTCAAGGGTGATGTGTGGGAGGAAGAAGGTGCCTGCCTGCATGTGCCTGTACAGGCTGGAGTTCCTGAGGACATGGGTACTGTGTGCCCCCCCCCAATCCAACCAACGTGCAATTGGTGAAGATGCCTCGGTGGTCTATGTGGGCCTGGAGGAGCATGGAGTAGTATCCGGTCTGGTGCCTGTACTCCATGGCCCGCTGTTCCAGGGCTCGGACAGGGATATGTGTGGCGTCCAAGATGCCTGCACAGTTGGGGAAGCTGAGTGTGGCAAGGCTGTCGATGGTGTCCTGCAGGATACCTGGGGTGATGAGGCAGGCTAGCAGGACTTGGTTGATGGTCCTGCTGACCTTCAAAAGGGCAGTCCCCATGGTGGCCTTCCCAATGCCGATGTGGTGGGCAGTGGAGTGGTAGGACTCAGGAGTTGACATCTTTCAGACCGTGACAGCCACTTGCTTGTCCACAGGCAAGGTGGGTCTGAGTCAGATCTCCCTGTATTGCAGGACCGGGGTGAGCTCACAGATCAAGACAAGGAAGGTCTGCTTGCCCATTGGGAAGTTCTGCAGCCACCGTTCATTGTCCCAGGTGGTGAGAACTATGTGTTCGCACAAGTCACTTCTGGTTTTGCATTCCCAGAAGTAACAGGGCATAGAGGGCAGCATGGTAAGCACAGCAGCTGGCAGGGCCAGCATGGTGGGGCTGCTGCTTTCTGCCTCTGCACTGTCAGGGTCCAGAAAGCACACGCTCCAAGCAGCAAGAGCACTGCACAGGGTGGAGTGCGTGCTGGGCACCTCTAGAGCAAGCTGCGAGAACTTAGTGTGGTGCATAACCTCCTCGTTCAGTCTCTTGCCAGCCACGCTGGGAACAGGGCTGAGGTCACTTCCTGTATTTATGGGCTTGGCTGGGGGAATGGCACTCTTGACACTATTCCCATGGTGCCCCTCTCCTAACCTGACCTAGCAAGTCCTGTGCATGAACATGCTAGTTCAACTTACCTTTCTGGTAGAGCCATGCTAATTTGAACTAAGTTAGTTTGAATTAACCAAAGTTAGTTTAAATTAGCGTTCTTAAATGAAGGTAGCCTAAGGGAGACTGGGAAGACTTTGAGCGCAAGAGCAGGCATGAATAAAATTCTAACACTGACAGCAGGAGTGATAGAAACTTATGAAGGTTTTTTGTTCTGTGGATTAGTGCTGTGGTTTGCATGAGGAAGGCACAGAGTTCATTCCTAGGGTCTGAGTCTTCTCTCACTCCATTGTCAATCAAGATTTCCTCCAATGAAATGAAACCCACCTGAGAAGAAAACCTCTTTAACAGAGTGGGAATGCTCTCATATTAGTAGCTCTGCTACTTGGGAGGACAACCCCTTGCTGATGATGTAATTATGTTGACTTTTTCCCCAGTTTAGCTTATTAGTTCTTCTCAACCAGAATGGTAGCTGTCATAGAATCATAGGTTAATAAATTCTACTGTAAATCCACTTAATGTGGACCTTGTTAAGTAGGGTTAGAGAGTCCTCACCAAAATGCCAGGAGACTGTCCACACCCACATTGGCAGCTGCTAGGTCACCCTAAGAGTGGTGGTTTGTCAGGGCCATCCCTTGGGGTGGGGGTGGGGACTGAACAGGATTACCAGATACCAAAGCACGGAAAGGAAGCCAGGGATGTATGAAAAAGGAGGCCATTGGAGGACACATGAAGAAAATCTAGGATTAATGTAATATTTTTCTGTTTTTAGGGGGCTCTGGAACATTTCCCCCTAAACATAGGGTGTTCCAGGGCATTAAAGCATACTTTAACCCCTGTAAATGAAAAGCCAGACAAAATCATGTATTTTTAAAATGCCTCCTGGATGGAGAATGTGAAGGCAAAAAGGAGGACAGGTCCTCCTTTTGCGTGACATCTGGTAACCCTAGGCCTGGGGCACTTGACTTGTGCAGGCCCCCCTGCTACCCACCCTGCTGCGGGGGAGGTGGTGTGGACCGGCGCGGAGGCTGGACCCATACTCCGGCCTCTCCCCAGAGCCGGGGGCAGAGTGGGCCAGTCTGAGGGCTGTGCTGTGCTCTCTTGCCCTACTTCTGGGCCTGCCCTTCCCACCCCCAGGGCAGAACAGGCAGCCAAAGGGAGGGGGCTTGAGAGCAGAGTCCAGCGTCTGGGCTTGCCTGCTCCATGCCTGGGCTTGCTGTTCCCTGCCCTTGGAGCGGGTGAGCCAGCCCGAAGGTGAAGCAGACTCCAGGATCCCAGTCTCCCCACTGGCTTTGGCTCTTCACCAAAGACAGCAGAGAGGGGAGGGGGAAAAGCACAACCATAGGGTCAGTGGTGCAGACCCTGTACTACCCTGCTCGCTGCAGGACAGCACAGGTCCCATGGAACTGTTGGGCCAGGGGCAATCATCCCTTTGCCCCCCCCCCCCCCCCCAAGGATGGCCCTGTGCATTGTGGAGAGCTGGCCCACAGTTCACCACAGCGGAAGTGCCTCTGTCTCATGGCCATTCCTTTACAAAAGGAAGAACTGTCTATACCATGCTCCATACTGTCCATGGCAACATGGAGCCCAAGGTGGCCAGGAACCCTGATGTGCCCCAGCAATATGCCAGCACAGCACTCCACACCCTCCATGAATTGGCCAGACTCCATTGGGTCTGGACCAGGTGCTGCAGAGCAACTGCCAGATGTTTTCTGAAAGATTTCAATAAATGTCCCTTCAACTATATTAGTTCAGTGCATTCCTGGGTTACAGGTGATATTTTGATCAACTGGCTTCCTCGCAGATATGAAAAATATGCCTCTTATTGCATAGTTTTTATGCAGATTCTAAGGGTTGTTTCTCACTAACATTCAGCTTAAATTCTTACCCCCTTGTTCTACCTCTTTGCCCTGATTTATGCTTGCTGCAGATTTCTGCTGCAGTTGACGAGAGATATGCAAGCTACGTGCAGTAACTCGCATATCTCCCATTGACTTCCTAATGCCTACTTACTGCAGCATTCCCATTGCATTGTGTGGACTGGAAATGGCCTCCAGTTGATCCTATGCTATGCTAATTGCCAGGGTGGTCTTAATAGATCAGCCTCTGGTTACTTCTAGGTTCAATTTAGTACATCTTTACAGACACTCAGTTGAACTCACACAATCCGATGCTGTTGGTGGCATTGCTGGCAGAGGAGATGTGGCTGTTGAAAGCTAAGGACCAATGTGTTATTAAGAAAAGGAAAATTTCATTGAGGATTAGTGTTGCTATTCATGCAGACCCTAACACAGCTGTTCAGAGAGTTGTGAAAACTGTGAAGTTGCTTGATGGTGTTCTTTTTTTGCTGACGCATGGCAAGATGTTAAGTCAACAATTCCCAACTGTCTCAGGAAAGGCAAATGTGTTGTACCAGTGTAATGTGTGCAAGACAGGGATATTGAAGAGTTTGATGACTTCACCAATGATATTCCAATTTGTATGAACATGGAAAAAGAGGATTTAGTAGCTGCTGTGTCTGTAGATGAGGAATTGCTCACCTTGCAGAGCTGGCAGGCAAGGAATTATTGAGTACTACAGATACTGTCAGGCAGAAGAAACAAGCTTCTTTTGATGAAAAGTCTCATAATCAAAAGGATAGTCAGGAGAGTGAGGAGGAGGATTTAAAAAAAGTTCTACCTGTGACAAACTCTGAGCAGGTGAAGGCTTTGAAGACACTTATGCACTTTTCAGAGTCTGAGGGACTTGATGACAGGGCCTAATGCTCTCCTTGGGAAACTGAGTTCTATCTTCTAAACAAAATTGTGACTGAGAAGAAGCAGAGAAAATAAACTTCTTTCACTCAAAATTAGTGAGTTTATCTATTCTAATTCACAAGTTGATACTCACTGTATAAATAGAATACATTTTGATGTGGAATTTAGGTCATTGCAGTAACTGGCTATTATTTATTTCCCTGATCGAGACAACTTATAGCACGTCTCATGTACTACAGTTAAGTAATTTCAATGTAAAAAAAGAGGTTATGTTGGTTGTCATGGCTGATATTTGATTGTTCTTAAAACATGGAAATAAAACAATAATTCCTTACCATTAACTCAGATAGTACCACTTTCATTATGCAAAAAAAGCAAGGAGTCTTGTGGCACTTAAAAACTAACAGATTTATTCATTGCATGAGCTTTTGTGGGAGAATATCCCATTTCTCTTCTCCCACGAAAGCTGATATGATAAATAAACCTGTTAGTCTTTAAATACACAAGACTCCTTGCTTTTTTTGCTTTCCTAGACTAACACGGCTGCCCCTTTGGAACTTTTCTTTATACAGTATGAGACATTTACACTGGAGGCTTAAGTCAACTTAATCTGGATTAAATCAATTTAAGCAACTCCAGGGCTGTATTTTGGATTTAATAAGTTGACTTAAGTGCTTGCTTAAGCCAACTTAATAACTCCTGCCCTGGAAGTTGACTGCAGCTATTAGGTTGACTTCACAGGGCAGAAAAGGTTGGGCCCCATCCCCTGCCACACCCTGGGTCCCGATCGGGCTCCAGGGGCCCAATCCAGCCCCAGCTGCCACAGGCTGGGAGCATGATCTGGCTCCCAGCCCCTTGGTGCAGGGGGCGGGGGGGGGGGGGGGGGGGGGGGCGGGGGCTGGGGCTGGGAGCCAGCTTCTGCCACCGGCGGCAAGTGGTGTGGAGCTGGATCCAGCCCCGAGTCTCTTGCCGCAAGTGGCATGGAGTCCAATCTGGCCCTGAGCCACTAGCTGCCATTGACGGGCAGGTCAGCAGCCTGGTCAGTTTCCCAGGTTTCTCCTGAGAAGGCTGACATTGACCAGACTGGGTCACTGGGCTGTCTCCCTGGTGGCAGAAATTGTCTCCGAGTTGCCTGACCCTAGTGGCAAGGGTGTTGGGGCCAGATCCGGCTCTGTGTTGCTTGCCAGTAATGGTAGGGGCTGGCTCTGAGCCCTCTGCCCCTTGCAGCAAGTTGTTTGGGGCCGGATCCAGCTTTGAGTCACTTGCCAGCAGTGGCAGGAGCTGGAACAGGCCCCAGAGTCCAGGCTTGCTGTCCTGGAGCTGGGTTGCACCCAAGCCTGGGTCCGGGATATGTCTATTCATGTAGACATATCCCTAAGACAACTTCACAAGGTAAACTTTAATGCAACTTGAAGCTGACCTTATGAAATTGATTTAAAATAATCCCCAGTGTAGACATAGCTTATGTTAGGCCACATGAAGAACACAACATGTTTAAAATACTTTTGCTAATGTAATTCTGTAACAACGCACAGGCCAACTGGGGCCATACCCAGGGATGATAATAAACATACTTCTTATTGTTACAATTATAGATTATTAGTGTCTACTGCAACCGTTCTACTTTTCAGAAAAGCAGGCAGCCTTTGGCAGATGACACTCCTCCTACCAGAAACACCACTTAGAAGCAACACACCAAATGGCACCAATATTGCCTAATGAGCCTCTCCTTGTATGAATGATATTTGTAAATTGCTGAATGCATAAATATTTCATAAAGTCTAAATGCTAAACCCATTGTTACAAGGCCAGTACCCATCTTATCATATTAACACACAGATGAAACACACTGGTTACCTACAATTAATTTGTCAGTGCTTCGCATGAGCTGACACATATTCTTCTAGCATCAAAGGCTCCCAAGATGGGACTATTACAGCTGAAAGAAGAGCTGACTTGGAAGGGGGTATAATCCACTATAATTCTGAGGGTGATGAACTACTGGGGCTTTGGGAGCTGTCCAGTACTGATAGATGCCTAGGCTTTAAGGCCAGCATGGACCATTATGATCATCTAGGACGAGCTCCTGCACAATGCAGGCTACATAACTTCTTCCACCCACTCCTGTAACAGGCCCATAACATATGGTGGAGTTACTGAAGTCCTCAAATCAAGACTGAAGTCTAGCTAATAAGATTCATGGGAGATGGGGAATAGCTTCGCTAATATTTCTGTCAGTCAGGAGTCAATGTTACTCTAGAACGTCAGTTGCTTACATCTAAGACCTGACCCAAAGACCACAAAAGTCAATGATAAGATATTCTCACTGATTTCAGTAAGTTTTGTCAGGCCTATTAGAAGTTAGTGACCTCCCACCTGGCCCATACACCCCCCCCACCAGCCTGGGTCTTGGTAGAGGTGGGTCTGCACCAGGGAGAGGGAGGCATGGGGCACTCTTGGGGGCTGACCAGCCTATTCAGCCCATGGGGGCAGAGCAGCTGGCTCAGGAGTGGGGTGGGATCTTAGAGTCTGGTTTCTTGGCTAGCCCACCTCACGCTGGGGTGGGAGCAGCTTGGGGTGAAGG
>ML682163.1:0-10034 GCA_007922195.1 Podocnemis expansa
TGGCCCTTACTAGTATTAAAATTAAGAGTAAAAACTGGCCTGCCTTATTTTGAGTGTAGACAAAGGATCATGGATGACCGGTTAAGGGAGGTAGGTAACTATAATGATATGGAACGTTTCAGGTTGTTCTACAAGGGATGGGGTAAACATGTATGGGTAGACGTAGCTTCCTCACTACTCCTTCAGAGTAGGGATCTTTGCAATAAATGTGTTAATGAATTACTGACAGTTATTGAAGATTTCTTAGCGCCTGAGTGTCGGAGCTGTGCACACCAGCGTTTTCAGTGATTTAAACGTTGGAATAATACTGGGCCTGATCTTGGGATCAGAAGCTGTGGACACTTGCAGTAGTAACTGGGGATTACTAAGCAATCAATCTATAGCTCAAAGTACAGCTCAAAGTCACTCAGTTGTGGCTTACTCTTTAGACTATTTTAGTGTTCTGCGCACTCACTAATACATCCAATTTGATGTCTTCAGGAAGCCCACACAGGCACTAAATGAAAAGGAACGAGAGTGAGTATTTCAGTGGTCATTTTAACCTGTTGGTGGTAGCGCATTTATTGCTTATTTTATGGTAACACTGCTTTGTAACAGTGCCACATTACTCCTCATCTGCATGCAGCCATAACAAGCTTTCACATTATAGCCGATATGTCTGTGTGCAAAGAAAGCACATGACACTGAGCAACTCTGTGGTGCTTGCTGCTCAGATTGTGCATTCTTGTGCCAGTTACTCCTGCCAAACCTCAAATCAGCCCATGGTGAACACACGGGAAATGGTTTGATAAATACAGATATGGAGCCCTTGGCTATCACTCTTTGGCTGTTTCCTCTCTCTGACAGCTATTCTTCTCACGTCTGCACGCTCATCCTCTAGTTGTAGGACCAAATTCAAATTCCCTTCCCTGACGTGTGACCAGCCAAAGCGTGTTTAAGCCCAAACACAGCATGGTATTAGCCTACCATCACCACTGAAAGGGAAGTAATTTTTGTCCTGCTTTTACAAACAGGACAGAGGAAGTTACTTAGCCAAAGAGATTTTCACATAGCTGGAGAACTGAGCTCGGTCACAATTTGGGTTAAAGGGCTCCCTAAAAACAGAAGATATTGAATTAATATTACGTTTTCTCCATGTGTTCTCCTAGGTACGTCCATAGGCAATACTTTGGAAAAAAAATGTCGCTCTCTTTTACCTAGTCTTCCTCACCCTCCTCCCCACGTCAGATGGTTGAAGGCACAAAGTCTGTATTGAATTAGTATGTGCACAGTCGCTGGGTGTTTGAGTGCAGCTCTGCTTGCTGCCCCAACTTGAACCATGTGTAATACAGCTGGAGAACTGTTACATATGTGTACATGTGTGTGGCGTTGCAGGAAAAATTACCATAACAGTAATGTAAAGCTTGACATGAGCAGTCCAAAAACCCCTGATATGCAATACTTTGCATTAAAGTCTACATTAGAATGGATAGCCACATTATATCTGCATCCGTGCATACAACATAGATAGCCGCAGACCATTTCTTGTGGATGCAGTTCGGCTTTGGTTCCATGTATTTGTATCTGTGCAGCGCTCTAGTCGCCATAACTACATTGTAAGGGTGGCCTGATCCTATTAAAGGGATGTGCGGGGGGGGGTGCCACGTGTCATAACCCCCCTTTACCCTAATCCAGTGGCAGAACAGCCGTGTCCTCTTGCTATAATGGCCCTCCCTAGGGGGTGGGGCACCGGGGGGGGGGGGCAATTGGCCTCACGTTGCCCCATGCCCTCCTACATGGAAGGAGGTAGGGCAGGCCAGCCCAGAGGCCCACCCCATGCATCCCTCCCGAACTAGTCTCTCCACCCTGTGGGGTAAGCTTGGCAAGCCCAGCGCAGAAGCCGAGTTCAACGCTCCTGCCCCGTTCCCACTGCCTTCAGTTTCATGCCAAAGGCAGTGGGGCTGAGTCAGAGGACAGCGTAGGCATGGAGGGGCAGCCAGGTGGCCCCACACTGCGCTGCTCACAGCAGGACAGCACACGGCCCACGGAGCCACAGGGGCCAGTGCACTCGCCCGTCCCCCCAGGATGGCCCGTGCTTGCTATAGAGCCATCAAAGTGCTCACTTCACCTGCCTCATCACAATATGGACTTTTGGGTGTCTGATTGCTTTGACCAGTTTAAGAGCGCTGATATTATTTCATTGCTTTCCTTTTATTAGAACCCTTTTACTTTTAGTTACTAAACGATTCGCTGCCACCCTTGGGTAAGAGCCATACTCATCTTGACCTGTCAATGTGGCTGACCATTAGGGTTAGAAGAACATTCTGGTAAAGTGAATGGAGTTTATCTCTTTACTTGACTTAGTTGTTGAGTGGGTGCCAGACACTGAACTGCAGTAAAGAGGCCTGTGTTTTTATAGATTTAGCCCCTTGATTAGCAGTGTGGGAGATCAATAGCGCTATTTGTGCCTGGCTGGGGATGTCTGACTGAAGTGTGAGCCATCTCCTCTCCTTTTAATAGCTGGCCTAATTTTGGCCTTTTGAGGTGACAAACTAAACTACCCATAGATGCCTCACAGTTGTGTAGGCTTAGACAGATCCTCAGAACAGGATTATCTGGGTTTTGAATCAAAACCCCACATTATTCCAAATTAACATTTGATGCTGAGAGTGTTAAAGTTAGTCACAATGAATGGCCAACAGCCATAGGAGTCGATAACAGAAAAGATTTTTAATAATTATGTAAGGAGAGAAAGTAACTATTAAAGCGGCAGCCCACAACAGAGACAGAGATTTGCTCCTGGAGAAAGACCAGAGAAGGAGGAGCCCCACCTGAGTCTCTCACAGATATAGCTACTGCAGAAGAGATGATTGAAAGAAAGCCCTGAAAGACAGTATCTTCAGCATGAGAGAAATGGCAAATCTCCTCTTCTAGGGAAAAAAAATGAAAGATAGTGGGGCTGAACAAAGACTTGAGCTGAAGCGAGAGTCCAGTGACGGCAGACAAAACTGCTGGCTGCTGGGGGTGGGGGGGGTGGGGGTGTCCATCAATGGCAGACAAAAGCAGCCAGACTCCAACTCCAGATCCTGGAAGGGGAAAAAAGGTCTGTCATCACCTTTACTTCTCACCATCAAAGTTCTTCACCATCAGAGATTTGGAAAAGATCTGTCCCATCTACAGAGAAAATAGGCTATGCCCAAGGAATTTCTTTCATCATGTCATACACTCTGAGAAAAATCCTCAAACGCCTAATGAGCAAAAAATGCCTACTCTCGTCACTACATTAACTGCGAGGGCCAAGAAATGGAATTAGGGGGTGTGTTAAATAATGTAAAATTTAAAGAAACTGTATTGTGACGGTTTAAAGTTACTGCAGAGTCTGAGAGATTGCTATGAAGAAGTGCTGAGCTATCTAATAAAGTTACCTGGTTGGAAACTACTTGAATATTTGAAAAAGTGGAATGAGAGGGAGAAGGCATGGGGCAGTTATGGTGGAGTGATTGATTTAGTTGTCAAAGACCCCCCCCCCCCCGGAAGTAGCACCCACAAATCAGGGTATCGGTGCGAAATAAAAACCCAGCTGCCATTTTGGAAACTGAACACATTGCTGATGAGTTGATCCAGACTAGGAACCAGGCACAGCATAAGGCTGAGGGGGAAAAAGCAACTTCTGTTCTTGGCTAGGGAAGCTTAGCCCCAAACTCTGATAGTCGGTCCAAGTGGTCCGAAGACAGAGGAGGTCACAAATACATATATGCTTTATTACCTTATAGCGATCTCATGGAGCTAGGTCTCCGAGGGAATACTCTACAGCGGGTTTTATAGTACAGTTTACCGGAAAAGCGGTAAAGCGGCCAGAGAGCCAATCATAATTCAGGGTTGGGGGGCCTGTATACCTTATATCTCCGGTCCAATCACCTGGCCAGGGAAAGGTTGTTTCCTAATGCGGTGCATCACCTCATCTGATGCTTCTGGGCCCATGTGACTGACCCAGAGATGGTGAGGACACGTGAGATGTGACTACCCTCGGGTCTTGAAATGGTGTCTCATGGCCCAAAAATGGAGTGTGGTGATTCATGCCGAGTCCTGTGGCACTTTTAAAGATTAACAAATTTATTTATCACAGGAGTTTTTCTGGGTGTAATCCCACTTTGTCATTGCATGAAATGGAAGCTGTAGCATGTCACATAAATAAAGAGACGAGTAAGCCACAGGTCGTTTTCAGCAAACCAAAGCAGCTGGCTTGATTCAGACAGTGTGAAAGTAGAGAGAAATAGGGAGCATGGTAGGAGGGGAAAAAACTCACCTTTCGCAACGAGGGAGCCGGACCAAATATAATATAGAGAGCTTTGGGAGGGCTGCCTAATAACCAAAAGTGATTTCCTCCCTTTTTTAACGATTCGCACCTTCTTATCTCTTGTTCCACTTTGTTTGAATTAAAAAGGATAAGAATGTCCCAAACCCAGCAATGCCCCACCTCATAATCCATTCCAAGGTGGTTACTTTAGCTACTGACGCTGACTATACATATGTTAAGCCCCAAAAGGGGTAGCCATGTTCATCTAGGCCAGCAAACAAACAACCAGCATGGTGTCACTTTTTAAAGCCTAACAAATTTATTCATTGCATGAGCATCTGACAAAGTGGGCTTTTTCTCCCACAAAAGTCCAAGCGATAAATTTGTTACTCTTTAAGGCTATGTCTACATTTGGCAAATTTAGTTGGGACTTCCTAATCCAAACTAAGTAGTTTTTAGGTTAGTTTGTACTAACAAGATGTTCTAGTTCAAACTAATTCGTAAAGCCTAGTGTGACCGCAGGCTAAATAAGCCTGGACAAAGCCTTCTTAGGAGTTTTTTGCCAGTGTAGGCAAAGCCTAAAGTGCCAGCTGACTCCGTGTTTCTTTTTCATTTGAACTTTAGCACGGCCACCTTGTTTCCAGAGCTGAACACTGTGCCTAGTCATGCTACCTCTTTAGTTCAGGGGTTAGTAACCTATAGCAGTGCTTGCCAACCGGTGTGCCACGGCACACCAAAGGAACACCTGGCATTTGCCACAAGAATTTGCTGGGAGCTGGTGTGTGTCTGTCTGTGTGTGTGTGTGGGGGGGGGGTCATATAAATCTCCCACCCTGCTCAGCCCACCCACGTGGGCTGTGTAGGGAGGGAAAAGGCTGCACAGATTCTTGCTGCAGGTAAGTGAGGGGTGGGGAACAGGGGGGTGAATAGGGCTTGTGGGGGGCTTGGAGTGGGGGCAGGGGCATGTAGAGGTCCCAGTGAGGGGGCATGGGACAGCAAGAGCTGCAGCAGCCCAATCTAGCCATCCCTCCGAACCCTGGCAGTAGTGGTCCCATCTGCAGGGCCATCCGTGGGGTTAGGAGTGTGGGCGAATTGCCCTCTGTGGGGATTCCAGTCACCCCCCCCCAGCACTGGAATGCAGGGCCAGCCAGCCCGGGGGGGGGGGGGGGCAGACCCCTGCACCAGCCATCCCATGCTGGCGGGGACTGGGTGAGTGGCCAAAAGGGAAGGCCGGTTCAGTGCTGCCAGTAGCCCCGCCGCCCCAACGGCACGCGCCTCTTTCGGCTCTGTGATGGAGCAGCGGGGTGGTGGAAGGCAGCACGGAGCAGGTAGCTGTGCTTCACGCTACCTCCTGCCCCCTCCCCTCTGCTCTGGCATAGAGCCGAGAGCAGCATGTGTGGCCAGAAGAGGGGGAGTGGACAGACCAGCAGCTCTAAAGCAGACGACCCTTTTGTGTGGCTTGTCTGGTCCCGGCATGCGGGGGCGGGGTGTGGGCCCTGCGGCCCCCCCCCCCCCCCAAGCACAGAGCGCTGGGCAGGAGCCGATTGGCCCTGGAGGGAACATGGGCACCCTGGGTCATGCATAAGTTCATTTCAAAAGTCATGATGTACCTTGCATAAATTGAAGGCCTCAGGGTGTGCCGCAGCAGAGAAAAGGTTTGGAACCACTGGTATATATCGTATCATCTACCTAAAAAAGCTTTATTTAAATGTAAAAAATGTCATTTCTTCAAAGTGTCAAATTGCTATTTTTTGAGGGGGGGGACCCTCAACCAACCCCCTACCCCCAGCTAAATACCCCAACAGGAAATCCCACAGCTGGAAAATACTACCTATTAAAGATTTCCTTTGAATCATAGACAGCAGCTCTACACCACCACCTTGTTATAAGTGACCATTTTTTGTTACTTCAGCCTGGAGGATGACTACGTATTGAGGGTAGAACAAAATACACGTCATCCTACACCTGTTAAAAATCCTCCTGTGTGAAAGATTCTATTACTTCTAGCGATAACGCCTATTTCTTAAATGGGAATTCTGTCAGAAAAGGTAAGTTTCTTTGAAACCTGCGGATAGTATTTCATCATTAAAATGCTCTTTAAATACATTCTATTTTTTTAAAACCCCTTTGAATCACACAAATGTTTTGAACACAGTTGTTTATTGGCTGAATTTTTAGTAACATCCTTTTAAACAGCTTATCTTTTTCACTTAGGGCTTGCTCAAAAACAAAAAAAGGATGTAACATAATTTCACCATCATCTGATAATAAGTCTTTAAAAATGCCACAGGGCTCCTTGGCTATGTCCACACTAGTCAAGGTTAGTTCAAAGTTGTTACTTTGAACTAATAAGTTTGAGCTTAGTTCAAACTAAACGCAAAGTTATCCATTTGAATTAACAATGTGGACTCATGCAAACTAATGTTAGTTCAAATTATTCCACTGTGAATTTATTGAGGTCAAACTAAGGATTATTCCTTGTCCTTTCTTCGAAATAACAATCGAACTAAGGACTTTGTTTGACCTAAAGGGCAGGTCTTAGTAGTTCAAACTAGGCTTTCATTAGTTCGACTTAAGGAATTCCTTAATTCAAACTAATGAAAGCCTAATGTAGACAGGTACTAACTTAGTTTGACTAAAGCCTCCCGCATTCGAACTAAGTTACAATTGTAAACATACCCTTTGCTTGCTATTCTGAGGTCTCTGAATCAAATTTTTTGAGACCTCGCAATTTCCCTCGGGATGGAAGCTTCCTGAGCAATACTGGCAGAGATAGACTCCAACTCGCCAGTCTTAGCATTCAAGCTCCTCGGCCACAGTGCCACCTTTTCTCTCTGCCATCACTAACCCCAGTCACTACAAACCTTCCAAAATTTGCAATAAACATAGAGAGCCTATAGACCACAGCCCCACGTACTTCCCAGTAGCCGTCCCAGAGAAGTCCGTGCTGTGTTCTGAATAGCCTTTGCTGACTTTTATGCGTTGTGCGTCCTCCAGGGTGCGTGAGACGAAAGTAGATCTTGGAGGTGCAATGCTGAAGTTCAAATGGCGTTTGGGGCACTATCTAGGAGTTAAACAGTGTTGCTTTTTTTTTCCTTCCAGTGCTTGCCTTTTTCTTCATCAAAAAATACTGACAGTCATGCAGAGTACAAACACCATGACCTGCTGGTGCTGGAGACCAATTCCACCACTCAGTCATACGTGAAATGAATTGATATAGGCCTGAAGTAAGGCACAACAAAATACAAAATGGAGTACACAATTCAAGTTGAGTTTGTTACAATATGAGGTCATGCTAAGCTTTCATCACAATATTACAGAAAAATCAATTAGATTAGTAACAACGTTAGTGAATTTTTTAAACCAATGCACACCTATTAGTAAAATAAAGAAATGAGTTAGAGAATGTGTATCAGTAGCAGCAACTGTGTAATTGATTAATACAGTTGGAAGGGCCCTCATGATATTGAGTCCAACCACCTGGGGACTTGAACCCAGGATCTTATGTTTACTAAGCCTAGGTGCTAGCCACTATAGTATTTGCAGGATTAGTGCTGTGGTTGGAAAGTTTTACAAGTGCAACAATATTTATATCAAACTGAAGCATTAGGATGTGAATGCGCAAGGAGCTCAAGCATCTTTCTTCATTCCCGCCCTGCAACTTTTATATGAGTAACTGTTTTTGTTCAGGAGTATGTCATTTACCCTCCCGGACACATGCTTTTTAAAAGTGACAATCTTACCCCCATCAACAGCACTTGCCCCATCCTGACTAATTTTATCCTTAGGATAATCCTGTAACCCCAGAACCCGACACACATATGACGGAGCGGAATTTTTCGGGATCCAGGTAGTGCCTTTGTGACCCATCTTTTAGTACCCACCACCCTTGCTCTACTCCTCTCACTGAGGCCACTCCTGGTGGAGGTGGACGTCTCCCAAGAGAAAAAAATTAATTTGCCACAAAGTCACTGACCAGCGTGCCCAGGACCAAAGCGAAGCAGTGCTGCTGAAGTCCATTCCTGAAACGGAAACTTTAAACCACTGTTTTCCAGTTGCCTTGATTGGTCACAGAAACCTCACCAGCAATATTTAATTAGCAACAATATAATAATTCCATTTCCACCTCCAACCTTTTCACTTTTCAGGACCCTGATTGGCTGTTGGCTCATCCAACGGGGCCTTTGAGGACAAGCA
Source organism: Podocnemis expansa (assembly GCA_007922195.1). Lineage (NCBI taxonomy): Eukaryota > Metazoa > Chordata > Testudines > Podocnemididae > Podocnemis > Podocnemis expansa. Next base: position 8,473 of record ML682163.1, read on the forward strand.
GCCTCCAAAATTCAGAGTGCGTGGTGCCGGGAGTTGTCAACCACCCGGCCAGATCATGACCAAGACCCTCAGTGTCCCAGCAGAGTCACCAGAGAACTGTTACCAGAATCCAGGTAGCAGGGTTGGCTTGGTGCCGTCAGAGCCAATAACCACACCAAGAGTGAAAAGGTAGTCCCTTTATTGCATTTGTGATCACAAATGAGTCCCCTGCATAAAGCGGTAGAGACACCCACATTACAGCAAGAAACACTCATATATACTCTTTGCCTTGTTACATCCTGTGTTTTATATAAGGTTATATGTTGAAAACTACATATTATTGCTTAAGACTGAGCTCAGAGTAATAGGGGAAAACCAGAAGGGCGAAGTCAGGAAAAACCCTTACTGTCAGGGCATTTCCGCTGCCTTTGCTTAGCTAAAAATGGCTTCCCTAAGGCTAACATTAGGAAATGGCTTTGCTTAACTTTATGTACATATACTTGCCTACAGAACGTCAAGATTCTTGACCTTCTTGCCATTACGATTCCACAGGTGCCAATAGTCTCTGTAAAAGAAGAAGATTAGTTGGAGGGGCTTTTGGCTTTTTAAATCTACAGTTGCCAGAGTGCCTCTTCTCCCACCCCCGACATTTAAGTGCGTTTTTGGGCAGTTTGGACATTTGAGGGGTGAGACGGGAGCAGTCAGAACCACATTTAACCCTCCCTATGAAAGCCTTTCGAAGAAAGCTGTTGTATGAGGCAATTTTAGTGGCTAATTGGGCTTTTATCGTACAAAAACCACTGAATTCCTGGGGGGCTTGGAGAAGTTGTGTCATTTCGCCGGGTTGAATTTTACCTTTTATCGTCTGCTTAGTATTCTTTTGTTAGGCGTATTTCCCTATTTAGGTCTGTGCAGCCCTGAATGCGAGGGAGGTTGAACCCTGGTAGGGAAGCCTCTCCTTATTATACACTTAAAAACAGAAAAGCTGACCTATGAGTATTGATGCCAAACAGCCATTTGACAGTTTAATATAGGAGAAGAACAACCTAACTCACACATCATTTCAGCTGGCTTCCATCTAGAGCGGCAGAGGGACAGCAGGAAGGTGACGGTCCAGGGGCACAATGGATTGTGAACAATGAAATCCAGGGAGGGTTTAAAGAATTTTACCTGTGTTTTTGTGGGGATCCAGCAGCCCAGCTCTTTGATGTGATGCTGCTGTTCACTGGAGTGGCTCAGCTCCAAGCAGGAAGCTGTTAGGAAGGTGTCATGAACATCGGGGGGGGGGGTCATGAGCACACAAGACAACATTCTACTAGTCTGGTCAAGTCTGCGAAGCCCAGAAAGACTTCACAAGATGCCAATGGGGTGCCTAACAGAGACACAGGCCAAGTCCCAGTAGTAGAGCCCACTGAAACTGCATCCCCTTCCCCACTTTGGAAGCGAGACCAGCAATGAGAGTCAAGCACATGACATTCTCAGCCTTCACCTTAGTGCAGGGGGCCACCAACATCACAGGCCAGCCAAAGCTTAGGAAACCTTTGTTCTGTGCCAGAGGACCACCCAAACCACTTAACTTGTCT
>ML682163.1:15034-30150 GCA_007922195.1 Podocnemis expansa
CAGGTCCCTAAGTCATCACTGAGGCATATTTCTTACTGAACTGTGGAAGCAGAAACTCTTTCCACGCTCACTTGAGAGCTTTTCCAGGGCCGCAATGAGCATGCACAGAAGCCAGAGTGTTCTTGTGCTCATGACAGACACACTTTGGCTGCACTGGGCATTGCCAGTTCAGGAATCCCTCCTTCGTGCCCTAACAATTCCTTAAGTGCCCAAGAATGCCCGTGGTGTGGGAGACCTGATTAGAACCAGCATGTTCAGTGGAGGCATGAGCCTGGACTGTACTGCTGCTCAGTCTGAGCATGTCTCGGTAGAAAGGCATTCTGAGGCTACACTGAGATATGCTCAGTCTGGGAGGCGCTTTTCCCCCCCCCCCCCTTCCACCACTCACTATGCTCAGAATTAAGCATACTTTGTAGCAGGGGGAGTCCTGAGTGCATTCAGCATTCCCAGGCACTCTGCTCAATGCTGCCATGAGAGCTGACAGCACCAATCATGCGCAGGAATACCAGCCTGCTCAGATACAGAGAGTTGCAGTGGAGCCGCACTGGAGCATGCTCACTTGGCTTCAGCATGGGAAGAAGCAAGTTAAAAACGCTGCATGGCCAGTGGTGAGGAAGCCCTGACTGCACAGCAGTGCCAGCTTGAGGGGTTGGGGCATCTGAGCGAACTTCTGCACCCCACAGCTGTAGTGTCGCCCCATGCTGCCTTTGGGTGGGAACACAAGGGTGATCGTGAAACTCAGCCTCTGCTCTGGGAGCCAGGCTCTGCTTTCTTGCCTCTCCCTGTGGATGGGGAAGGCCAGCCCATCAGTGGGGTGAAAGTGGAGTCCACCCCATTGAGTGGCTTGCTCTGTCCCTTGGGCATCCCTGGCCCCAAAGGTCTCTCTAGGTTTGGGACCTTCCCCACTTCAGAGCCAAATCTGGTCCCACAGCCCTGGCTAAAGGTGGCTCAGCAGACTGGCTCCATGTCCCTGGCCAGGGTCAGCCTGAGCACACTCAGTACAGGGTAACCCCCTCCTTGGCTGTCATGTTTGAAGCAGCAGCAAAATTGAGGCCAAACCTTGGCTGTGGCAGCAGGTCCAGGCTGTTTTCAAGGAGCTGGCACTGGGACTTAGGGGTCTTATACTCCCTGCGCCCAGCCCCAAAGTCGCAGAACTCTATCAATCATGCTCAGCTGTCAGGATCCTCTGTGCAGGTCAGGACACTTAGCATGTTCCAAGAGCAAGCACTGGCAGAACCAGGTATGTCTGCGTGGTTAATGAAGCAGCATTGGCCATCTGCACTGAGCAGGCTTAGAGCATGACCATGGTTAGCAGAAGGGGAGAGCTGACTGTACTGAGTACGCCCAAGTGCTTAGCAAACAAAAGAGCACTGTCTGCAGCAAGCATCCTCACAAGCTGGGGGTCCTGGTGACTTCAGTCTGTTCAGAGGGGCACACACTCTGTAGGGTGGCATTTTGTAGCTTCACTGATGCTGCTCAGCCGGGCCATCCTTAGTGTGATCATGGGCTCTGAATGCCTTTCCTTACCTGCACAGAGCATGCTCAGTTGTGTGGGGGACCTCAAGTTAAGCCAAAATGTGACCAATATGATCTAGCCTGAAGTCCTGCACAGCAGGCCACAAATGTGTGCACACCAACTGCTGCAATAAGTTATTCAAGTCCTCAAATCAAGGTTTAGACTTGGCATCTCAAAGTCCACTCACAACTGAGTCATGACCCATGCTACAGAGGAAGATGCAAGAGACTCTTAAGACTTTGGCTATTCAGTGGGAAGAAGCCTGCCCCAGACTTTCAAGAAATCTTCAACCATCCTTTTGTAACTCCTATGGGATGCCTGCCAGGGGGTCCTAGACTTCAGTTAGACGGTACCAAGGAAGCAAAGCATCAATAAAAATCAACCTGATGAACAGCCTCTAGGGAATGTTTACTAGCCTAGTGTATAATCCTTGTCAAGGGAGTATTAAAGGTAATTGGACTTCTGCTATGCTTTTGACAGATGGGTTTAAGGGAAAATGTAAATGGAGATGGTCCTGCAAACTCATATGGCAGGAAAGGTTGGAGAGAATTCAGTTTGGTTGTGCCCATGTAGGGAACTTATATGGGCAGAAAGTCAACAAAAACAAAAATGGAGACATACCCAGTGCTCCGTCAATGTTGGGGCGGTACTAAGGAAGAATTTGCTATGAGAGTTCACCACTACGTAATGGCTTTGGGGTGAGTGATGGACCAAGCAGCTCTAGCCTTCAAGTGCTTATACCAGCCATTCAGGCACTTAGTAACAGGGCCATCGCTATACCAGAACCCTCTCAGGGTTGCCATCTGACCATTTCAAATTAGGTAGATTGAGTCCTTCAGAGAAGGTTAAGATAATCTTTTGCTTTTCAGGTGCATTACTAATGTTGTTCTAACCCATATGCCTTAAACTGGCTCTCTTTTAGAGCTCTATTCAGAGTGGATTTCTGTTGCTGGGCAGATAAACTGCTCATAGCGGGACATTTCTGCAAAATAGGGACCGGTAGTATTTTGAGCATGCCTCTCAAGGTTTTCTACTCTTCATGCAGTTGAAAGCTTGAGAGCACCTGTCCAAGCAGGAGTAGCACAGGGAGGTGCAACAAGAGCCACCCAGGTGCTCATTGTGTAGCTGAGAAGCTGAACCAGGAGTAGATAACAAGATCTTTTCTCCCTGCTGTGGAGTATTTTGCAGAAGCAAAATAGTGGCTCTTATTGACTGCTGGTTAACCAGTAAAGTGACTGGACAGTATTGGCTTCAGCAGAGAAGTAAAGGGCTGCATGGATTCCTACACACGATTCCTGCAAACAAAGGGTTGCTACTTCTTTCTGCTCAAGCCTCAGGACTTGAACAGCAACTAAAATAATGGTGACGCCACCTGAAGTTTGACTCTCTGTTTTTCCCCCCCCACAATGTTTGTGGGGATTGTTCTGTCCAAGTTTGTTTTCTTGGGATAAGCTTTTAGTAGTTAAAGTTAATTGTTATGTTTATTCCAAGTAGTATTTTAAAATGGGATGCTAACTGAGCAGTCTTTGCTGCAAAGTCCTTCAGAGACTGGATCCTGTGTCTCCGGCTGCTTTCTCCAAAGGAATTGGGTTTCTCTGTTCAGCACTGCAGAAAGGCAAGTGAATGAATTCTACCCAATCCAAGTATTACTGTGGTACGGCTAGTCATACCAGCCCTATTGCACACCCAATTCGTGTGCTACCCTAATCCTTCCCCAAAAGCCAGCTCTGACTTCAGCATACTTTCCAGCTAGCAAAGCTGCCTCCTCTTCCCTCATACCATGACTAGTGGAACAAGAGACATTAGGCCACCTGGAACCACAGGTTCCTGTGGGAGTGTCCCCCTGGCCAGTGTGGGAAGGAGAGAAGGGGGAGTGTAGGAGAGAGTTTAATGCTGGATAAATAGTCTGTTGTGACCCACAGTTCACAGGGTTACTACAGGCAAGCCTTGCATGTGAGGCTCTAGTTACAATGCATCTTACATTTCCTCTCAACTCTTCATGAAGTTTATACACAAGTAGACCAGCTTTCTCTTCTGCCAAATAGTCCTCAAGAGACCGTAGGAAAGCTTTGCCCAGGAATTTGTAGACATTACTGTTACAAAACCCCACATGTTCTAGTTAAGATGTCTGTACACCATTGAAATATACCTGCTGTTTGGTCACAGGCTAAGTTATATTCAGATATTAATACTGGTTCCATGGACAGCCTAGTGACCAGAGTGTCTTGGGGTCATGAATGGAACCTTTGACAACTAAACAGAGCAGTAATACCCCCATAGTTAAAGGGCATCATCTACCCAAACTGACTTAACTTTTAGCACGTGCCATACTCATCATAATTGTTCAGAGTCACATGTGTACACAGACTTAACTGGAGTTTCCACTTAAGCCAGCTGACAAAGGAGGTTGCAGCCAACGAAAGCTTGTGCCTGAAGCAATTTGTCTTGGGTGCCACAGGACTTCCATTTTTGCCATGTATACAGCTAAAATGGCTCCCCCTCGGGAACTTGGCAAATAGAAAGGTACAGCTTAAAATAAAGGATTAGACGAAATGGCCAGGAACAGGAGTCGGCAACCTGCAGCTGTGCAGCCATGTCTTTTGCTCCTCCCTTCCACCGCTGGCCCTGAAACCACCCACCACCTGGGGACACACAGGCAGCCCACACCTGCTCTAGGTGCCTTCAGGGGACTCACTCTGGTTCCACCCTCAACAGGGGACCCTGCAGCAAATGTCGTGGCCCAGCTCCACACCACTCCCCCCCCCCCCCCTCAACCAGAGGGGTGCACCATTACAGCTCTCTCCTATTGAAGGAGTTTAAGAACAATTCTTTCAGGTTGCTGACCCCTGGCCAGGAGCAAGTCTAGCAGAGCAGACTAAAATAGTAGGCGTGTAGGGAGGGAAAAAAGGGTGAGGCAGTAGAATTCTGGCCACTCAAACTGGTGAGAAATAAAAGTTTCCAGCAACTGGTCAGTAGAGCAGGCCATTGCCAGACTTGTCAGTGGAAGGCCCTGCATTATTGGCAGAAAATTAAAGTCCGCTATGAGGTAGCAAAGGAATTTACCAAGGATTGCTAGAAGGTATTGGTGGGCACATATGGTGTGGTTTGCCAATGAGGAAAAAGGAAAAGCCTATGTATGCACAAGTGGCTAGGAAAAACAGTAGTTACACAGCAGAGCTCTGATTCATGAGCAAGAGTTATGAAGTGAGGAACTGGAGGGACCAGGACACTCTCCCTGTAGGGCTATCTCTAGATGGGGGCAGGGTCTCGGGCAAATCAGCCTATGCATGGCCCCCATGCACCTCTGTGCACCTGGGGGGGGGGGGGGCAGACCCCCTGCACTGGCTGTCCCATGCCAGGGACTATGCAAGGTAGCAAAAGACAGAATGGACCAAGAGCACAGGGTCTGGTTTCTCAGCTGCCCTTAAGCCAGTGGTTGTCAACCATTTTTGGAACCTAGCTCTGGACCCCTCTGCCATGCAGCAGCTCCACTGAAAAAGCACCTGCCAGAAAATTGAACAGTGACCATTCTGGGGGTGCGGAGGTGGCAATCCCTCATTGCTTTCATCCTCAAGACTTCTACTGCATCTCTGAAATCTACACATCTAATTTGAGAAAACCTACATGGAACATGCAGACAGTGACCCCCCCCCCCACATGGCACATTCTTGTCTCAAATTAGGTTGTATGGGAAGGCTCTAAAATCCCATGTACTAGGCTGCAGTATGTGTGGGAGCTCCTTGCAAATGGGGTGACAACTGGGTGGAGAAATGAGATGGAAATGCTGAGACACAGGAAGAAGAGAGCCGATGCCAGGCTAGAAGGGAAAATGTCCCGGTCCTGGTCCCTTCGCCACTGCCAAATCCCAGGAACTGAAGCAGCCCCTCTGGGTTACACTTTCACCTCTGCCCATCATCTGCTCCTTGAGGCTGCACAGTTCCAAACGGGCAGCTGTTAGTCTAGTAAAGCAAAAAAAAGAGCAAGGAGTCTTCTCATGCAATAAATCTGTTAGTATTTAAGTGCCACAAGAGTCCTTGCCTTGAGTCTGCATGAGTGTTCATGAACAACAATTAGCCATAATATTGTGATTGAAGGGATGCTAGCCCCTTCTGCTTGGTCTGGTGACCCCTGGCACTGTGTATAAGGCAGCAACTCAATGGCGCTAGCCAACCCCCCCCCCCTTCAGATTAATACCTTGTTGTAACTTCTAGTGCATCCATCCCCAATGGGGCTTTTATTCTTATGTAGGCTTTCTAATTGTACAAAAAAAAAAGCCACACTTTGTAACAAGCTCCTGCTAGAACAGTTTGCTTTTCTTTTTAATCAGTCAAATCATCTGGCACTTATTAAAATCTAGAAGTTATAACTTTGTGGCAAAAAAGGGAATTCTCAACCCACTGAAAAAAGAGGCAAGTCATAATTCAAAAAAAAACTGCCTTGGTCATATCCCAGAAATGGTGGCTTAAGGTTTTCAGTTTCTTCTATTTATTGGGTCTAGTGATAAAAAGAGGTTTCTTGCCAGTGACCGCAGTCATTTTCATATGAATGAAAAAAGCCCAGAGATACTGACAGAGGAAGCAGAAGTTGTTTGAATATTTAGCACCTCATTGTTACTCTTATTAACTCACCTTTGTTGCAACCCTGATCTACAATGTTACAATTGGTTGTCTTAAGAAACTTTCACACCAAGCCACTCCTCTGGCCTCACAGTAGACCCTGCTCTGTGAACCAGGCTGCCATTTTTGCCCAGCTCTCCCAGACGCTGAGATGAGGAAGGCAGCAGTGGTGCAGCCCCATGTGCCGCCCCCCCCCCCACCACCACCACCAAAGCATACGGCCATGGGTGGCTGCCCCTCTTGCCCTACTCTAGGCACAGCCCTGTCTCCCTGCAGAGAAGGCTGATGCTGGAAAAGTTATGGAATAGAGAAATTAAGGAGAGGACTGGAAACCTGCAGGGTGTGGTGAAGAACAGAAAATTAAGCAGTGAAACTGACAAACAGCAGGCACAGCTACATGCGTGAACTCAGCAATGAAAGCAGAAAAATTAAGGACAAGTAGTAAGAACACCTATAGTATATGTCTTGGGATTCAATGAACCTAGAGAGAACAGAGGGTTTAGGAATGCCCAACCTGAGGCCTAGTATCTTACAAAACCTGACTTCAGATGTCTAGGGACACACCCAGAAAAAACAGACTTTCCAGTTGGGGATAGGCTTTAGTTTCTTAGATATGGAGACAAGAATTGCCCTAAGACAAACTTCACACATCCAGTATAGAATCACTAGGCATGCAGTGAAAGGCTAATCCAAAAGGTTAAGCTGCCCCTCCCCCAATTTGGGGAGATAGTTCAAGGAAGTTACAGCGAAGGGAGTGACAATTTGATTGGAGCAAATTGGATCAGTCCGAAGAAAGTAAATATCAGATATTCCAAGATGGGGCCATTAGGGAAACCCACTGTAGAAAAGGAGAGACTCAGTTTCACACCTATAGGGTTAGCCACAGAACCTGTGAAATCAAGACCATCCACCAGCCTTTCAGCACTGGCAAGGAGAGTTAAAACTTTTAGAATACTATGCAGGACCAGCAAAAAACAGGGAGATATTGCTACATCTTGTGGACAGCAATTTGTCGTGTGATCATATCATGAACACATGATGGGAACTGCTGTAAGTGAGGCAGTATTTTCTATACAAGCTGAAAAAAGGGGGACTTCAAGGTGCAGAATTTACACAAGTTTTAGGAGGAAAGGGAAACAGCTCCTAGAACTATTTTATATTATGTTTATATAGCGGTACCACCATATATCTGCTATGGTGGGCTTCTCAAAATTTTACAGGAAAAGATTGATCCGAACAAAAGCAGAGCTCTTTCAAAGGCTGGGAAAGTTAAGGAATACACTAGAATGAGAACAGTGGAATTAAAGTTCCAGCACAAAAAGGGGCTATTACAATGGAAAAATGACTGGGCTGATGATTGTGTTAAGGAAGCTACGCTAATTGATGAAATCAGGAAAACTATTCTTGTGGCTGCAACAAATGGGTAAGAGTATCATTTGGCTGGTACGAAAACCCTCCTAATCCGCAGGCCCCCTTCCCGTATTGCCATGAGTTGTGAACTGCAATTGTGGGTGAGAATGTTGAAGGGTCCCCTAGGTCAGACTTGTGTAGTTTCCCTCACTTTCCTTTCCTTCAGGGACTTCAGTTCTGTGCTGCAGTTAAATGCTCCCTCCTGGTTCCTCATGCTGGAATGATTTCATTTATGTAGGCTGGATAGGCCAGCACACCGAACAGTACGAGGCCCCAGGAAGCAGCTCTCAACTGGCTCAGGCCAAGGCTGTTTCTCCACAACAGATTTTCTGCTTCTGAGCCAAGGGTGGGCAGGATGCGTTTTCCACCTGCTTTTAGGGATCCTGGAACACTGGCCCCCTCAAGTTTCTGGAACCTGGATCGGCATGCCAGTGCTTTCTGGCTTATGTCAGCTCCTAGCTGTAATCATCTGGGCAGTTTTAGAGGGTAACAAGAGCATGAGAAGGGTCAAGCAATAGCAGTTCTTGCAAGTGCTGCAAGGAAGAGTTGAGCTGTTACCGCAGTATACGGGCTATGTTCCTTCCCAATGGTGCGGAGAGCTGATGGAAAGGAAAAGAGTATTTGTTTTTGAGAAAGCCAGATGAGCCAAAGGGGCTTGGGATGCCCCAGCCAATATGGCATCTCAATTTACACTGGATTCATCCAGCCTTGATAGTGGGAGATTGCCAAGCTAGTGGAGAGAGAAAGCCACTAGAGGAACTGGGCTACTGGCCATGTCAAACAGATATTTACCCCATCTCAAGCAGAACCGACTGCAAAGGAAAAGGACGGGTGACGCCACAGTTTAAAAAGGGTCATTTTGGATCCTTGAGCGAACTCATGGCCAGGATCCTGCTGGCGGCTTATCTGAAGGGGAAAGGCATCCAAGAACCTCTTTTCAAGGAACCCTCCTAAGGGCACAGGAAGATACCATTCTGATATACAGAAAGTGCAGCAAAGTGCCCAGCATAGCTCAGCTGAGGACTTCAGTGAATTGAAACACAAAAGTGAAGCTTAGAAGAAGTGGAAGCTTGTACTGATTAGGGAGGCATAAAGATATTGCTCAGGCATTCAGGGATAAAAATCAGACAGGCCAAAGAGCAATAAGAGTTGCAGCTAGCAAGGGATGTGAAAGGTAACAAGGAGTGCATGACGTACATCAATAACAAGAGGATCAGGGATGGTGTAGATCCCTTAGTGAATGTGGTAGGTAGTCTCATGCCTGATGATGCAGATATGGCTGAAGTACTCAATGCTTTTTATGTCAACCTTCAGGCAGGGTCAGCTCCCAGGCTACTACACTGGGACAGAACAGAAGAGAGCAGCCCTCAGATGAAGATCACGTTAGGGACTACTTGCAGAAGTTGAATATGCACAAGCCTATGGAACCAGATGAACTGCATCCAACGGTGCTGAGAGAGTTGGCTGATATGATTAGAGCCACTACCCATTATCTCTGAAGACTCATGGTGAATGGGGGCGGTCCCAGATTGGAGAAAACTCTTTGTCGACCAGATTTGCGTTTTCGAAACAGGGGAAAGAATCAGGAACAGCCAGCAAGCATTTACCAAGGGCAAATTTGTCTTGACCATCCTGATTGCCTTCTATGAAGAGATAATGGGATGCGTATGCAGGAATAGCCAATTGGATATATCTTGGCTTTAGCATGGCTTGTGATGTGGTTTCTTACAGCTTTCTAAAAATCAGGAAGAGAAGAAAATGAACAGACTGCAAGGTGAAAAAGAGTTAGCTAGATGATAGAGCTCCATGAGGAGGATAAATGGCTTCATAGCCCGAGTCTGTTCTGGTCACCATCTTCATTAGCGATCTGGATGTTGGTTTAGATTCTCATCTGAATTTACTGAGCACACAAGCTGGGGAGAATGTTGAGCACATTAGAGGGCAGGGAGACCTAGACAAATTGAAGCTTTGTGGCAAACAAAACCTCAGAAGGTTAAGGATGAGTGCCCTCCAAAAACCATCGATCAGAGACTTATCAGCCGCCATGACATTTGAGACCCTCCTTGTACTTACTGGAGAGAAAACTCAGTTTTGGAAACATGCCAAGTAACTAAAAAGGATACCAGGGGTAAATAATTCAGAGGGTCCACAATTTTACCTGGAAAAAGAACATTGCTATTGGCCTCGGTGTTGAAGTGTGAAATTCCCACAACATTTCACTGTGGGTCCCCCACAATCTTCATGTGATGGCTTTTTCACCCTGCCATAAGTCCTCGTTCATGATCCATCTGTTTTGGGCATAAATACAAGTTTTGGAAAGATGTAGACCTTATCCAGTGGAACCATTAAATTTAAAGGGGGAATGATAAACCCCAATTAACATCTGGTGGCATGATAGGTATACTTCTCTATGGAAGTTGGAGCAGGGGAGGGAGAGCCCTGTCAGCGATGGTTAGCCCCAGCCAGGGCACTGGTGATGGTACAGAGCAGGCTCTCAAAAATAGCTTGGAGTTTGCCTGCAGCAACAGCCTCATCTGGCTCCTGCTGTACAACTCACAGCCAGCCTCCCCTTAGAGTCTGTGATCCTAAGCAGCCCTTTTAATTTCGCTCCCTTCCTGTCTTTCCTTTTAAAGAAAATTTAAGTTAAAAAAGCTTTCTAAAAATTAAATTTCAATTAAAATTCAAAAAAATTAGGCCCAATTAATATTTTTAAAATGTAATTAAACAAACTGGTAGCTGTATTGAAAAGGTTTCAGTCATGTGGCCCTCATGGTGATTTGAGTTTGAAATCTCTGTACTAGACAATTTACACTGGATGAACCTCAAGGGAGAAGACGTCAGGAACACCAGTTTATAAAACCCTTTATGAAATTGTTAAAAAAAACGCCAAGGAACTACAATTACAGGTTCAAAGGCAAAAGTGATTCTCCTGTAAAAAGTAGACAGACATGAATCTAATCCTTATTGATCCTTAGGCTTGAGTCACAGGACTCTTGGCAGCATGAAATGAACTCCAACACTTCAGCTGGTGAGACATCTTGGAAGAAGGTATTAGACAATTCCAGTCAAAACACTGTTAGGCCTATCAGCCAATGGCATGAACATGAAACTGATGCCACCCAGAAGGAAGCTAGCACATTGGACATACCATTACAGGGTGTCCATTTCCTGTGAGAAGGGCCTGGAAATGGACTGTCAAAGGAAGCGGACATGCTCAATATGTTGCTGTGCACAGGATTAGGGGGAACAGGATTAAAAACTCAGTAGACCATTAACCAAAGAGTGAAGGGAAAATGCCTGTTGGAAGGCTATTCAGTTTGTGTCAAAGGGTAACATTCAGCCTCAGTCATGGAGACTCTATGGGAGCATAAAACAAAACCCATAATGGATATGCCAGACAATACATCTAAATTAAGGCATATCTTAGATAGATGGTAACAAAATTGCTGCCAATGTGGTCTTCCAGGCATGATTCAGCACTGCACTCCAGACGCTGCCATAGCAACTCCAACCCCGTAACTGGATTTTTGCTGTAAACTGATCACAAGCCATTGCTTTTGGCTTACGTTGACACAAAGGGGCTAGTTACATTTGTCAGGAGATAACCTTGCATATCCCCTCTCAATTACCGCCAAGAAATGTGGCAAGTGTAGAGCAGTGGTTTAACTTTTTCTTCAGGACCCCATTGAAAAAAAAAAAATTATTTATGCCCATGACCTAATTACATCTTTGAGCAACGCATTCCAGCAGGGGGGCAATACAGCCTGAAGGCTGTGACCGAAGGCCACGGGTGTAAGCTAGGCCTTAACTGCTTATCTGAAGTGAAACCGCAGTTCATTGAACACAGCCATGACACAGGAATTAGAAATCAGGTGGTCATGTCTTCATTTTATGTTGTGATAGGTAGTAGTGCCATATAGACAACTCTGGCCTACATCAGGACTCTTCCTACACCCAACTACAGAATATATGGTAGACAATGTTGCATAACAATGCAGCACACTTTTATTCTTAATATCGTCCTGTCAATCCTATGCCCCCAACATTACTGACATTGGTTTAGTTAAGAAATCGAAGTTATGGAATGGTTTCCATCGTACATTACAACAATCCTATAAAAAGAAGGGAAGGGAGCGAATACAGAAATCCTAGTGGGAGCTCAGGTCTCAACATGCCCATATGGAATAGAGCAAACATTGAAAATCTGTATTTAAGCTTCAATAGCATTGTTCATGCAATAGGAGAGGCAGTAGCAATGGGAGGAGGCATTCACAGCCCATTAGTGGATCAACAGGCCTTCACTATCAATACACATTTACCCAAGGATTCAAGCACCTTACCACCAGCATTCTTTCTTTCATTACTAGCATAGGAACAATGTCTGTCAGTTCAGCCTATTGAGTGCTTACTGGGAACCATTAGATAATTTGCTGCCATTAAAACTACAAGAGTGGCCATCAAGCTCAGATCTCACCATCATTATCGAACAGATGTAGGAGCAAGGGACAGAATTTGGTGCTTTTACAATTTTGCAAATATGATGAACTGCCAAGTGTGAGGAGGATAAGAAAAGCATTACTTGCATGCTGGCTAATCCAAGATGGATCCAGGATACCAGCAGTGTGAGAATCTCAGTAAGCAAAACAGTTGCACATACAGTAAGCTGGGGCACAACTACCAAAGTCTTCCGTACCAAGCACAATGGATGGTGGCTACATGCATTTCATGTCACCATTCATTTTAACAGTATAGAGAAAGGCTGGTCTTGAGTCAGAACAGGCATTATGGTGATTTACCTCAAATTAAAAGTAGCAAGATTTGCCACAGCAAAGAAAATGTTGGGAACCAGTGACCTACTCCTGAAAACATGCAACACTTGTCAGCGCATTTACATTGATGGCAATACACTAGTAATGGCTTTTAGGATTTGTTTCTACTTAAGGCATGGAAGTAGACGAGCCAAATCTTTGGTATCATTGACAAGGAACAGAAGTGGCTATTAATATTGCATGATAATACTACCTTATCAACCACAGTAAGCTCCATATAGTAACATTCACAGACGCCTGGTTCTACTATTATTTCAGGTGTCCCCACAGTATTTTGTAGGTTTTAACCCATCATTCCTATGATAGTTGTACTTTATATTAGTACACCATGTTTTTCCTTATAACTTCGTGCAAATTGTGAAGCAAGAGAGGGAGAACAAATGACGAAACTCCAGCCTGCATGTAAAGTATTGTTTGAGCAAAAGTAAGGCCATATTAGTGACCTTGCTCTCCTGCTGCAAAAACAAAACCACTCCTTAATTCAAAACTCCTTAATTCAAGCTGACCAAGGCCAAAGGAAAGGGGAAGGCAAAAGCAGGAAATGTCTGCCTTCCAGACAGATAAGATAAGCAAGTCCCAAGCAGGTGAGATGCAGGCTACATCAGTGTGGCTTTTGTCACGAAAAATTCAAAGCCTGGAGAAGTTGGAGGAATGGTAGGTGAAGAGCCTGCTACATCACTGAGTCCAGCCAGCTAAAGAGACTCCCCGCTGTCCACAAGGGAAGGCACAATAGCCCCTCGCCTGGCCAGCAGGGGAGGAGACAGTCCATCACTAGTTTTGGTCTATGGTAGGCAGGGCACCGGTTGTTCTGAGAGTCACTGGGCCGGACAATCTATTTTACCTGTAGCCGGGAACAAATGTTCCTAGGATCCTTAAAGCACTAGTCCCCCAGTGTCCCTAGTCTGTCTTAAGCAGTCACCTGAACATTTGAAGACCTTCCTGAGGACAATGTCAAGATGTGATAAAAATCATGTATTTGACTTTGTTTGCGGTCTTGTAAAGTTCTGTTTGTCAACCTTCCCCCACATTCCAAAAAGGGCACCCTAGCATCAGGCTTGTCCTGGCACCCATGAGCCACACCCCCTTGGGAGTTCCTGCTTGGAACTCCTGGTGGGGGGGCGTGCACTCTTTTGCACACGGATTGTGAAATTTCTCTATCAGAGAATTAAGCTTAGCTTGCAGGGGACATGAATTGTACTAGCCAAGACTGGGGAAAAGAGTTTTCTTCTGGTTTAGGTACGAGGGTACCGATAGGTATTAGTGTCATATTTGTTTGATTATCAGTTCATTGATTATCAGGCTCCCAAGGTGGTTTGTTCTAACCTCTTGCACCATGAACAGAATCTCAGGGGAGACGGGCTCAACCACCACCTTTTGACCTACATAGAATTAGTGTGAACAGGCCTTTTACAGGAACCCCAGGGGGGAAAAAAAGGAGTATGAGCTAGTTCAGGGAATTGGGGGCATATTTGTCAGTAGCCCTGGGGCTAGCATCTGGAGTGGGTAGGGAGCCTCATGTCTAATTAGTCATAGGATAAGAGTTTGGTGCAGGCTTCTCAGCCCTATTGGAAGAAGTGCAACTCTTTAGGAGTGAGGTTGTAATCGTGCACTAAACATACACAATAGGATGGCTGAGAGCCACATGGAGGATTCTGAATGTTACAAATCAGAAGCTAGCCCTTATGGATCAAGTAGACATTTTAGAGAAGTTTCTCACCCCAGCTTTACCCTCCCCTTCCTTGCTCATCCTTTTGAATCTGTAAGGCAGGCCAGCTGAGCCTCAAAATTTTCAGGTTCCATAACGTTAGAACCACTAGCCTGTACTTTTCAATGTCAAAAAATTTGTAGAGGACATTGAGCTTGAGTCCTTCAATGTTAGTGGCGGAAGCTTTGGTACCGTGACAATAAATTTTGACAAAGTCGATTAAGATTGTGGTGTTACAAGTACTGTCCTTTGGAGCAAGTCAGATTTGCGAATTGCAATATGCCATTTTATGAGTACACAGCCATTAGCTCAGTGACAACAAGGGCTAAGAAAACAGCACCAAGTGGGGGGGGGGGGGAGGTTTAATTAGAAAAGCATGCTGCTCGTTAAAACCAAAATAAACTGAAGACAGGACATGGTTTAATGGAAAAAGACTTGTAGATTTTGTAAAAAAATAGTACCACAAAAATGTGGAGAATTAAATAGTCAAGGGTTGTGGAATTCTTACCGGGTAAGAGTTGTGGAAATGTTGAAAGGTGTGAGGGGTTTGGGGTGATATTTAAAAAGGGGAACTAAAGGTATTAGTTACTCATATGCTTGGAAACCTAACAGTGGGAAAATAGGGCCCTTTTCCCAAATGAAGTCAAGCTCATTGCAAATAAAGCCTCTGGGCAGCAGACGGGCCATCTGATTTCATTCAGTCACCGCATACTTGGCCAGAACTATAAAGGGAAGGAATTTCCATAAACCCTGCAGCAGTCTCAATCTCAGTCAGTTACCTGCAAGGTAGCTCTTGGCCCGACAAAGCAGCGAAACACACTGCTACCAACACCACCTTGGAGTGTCCCACAGAGAACACAGTCCCACAAAAAAGGAGTGTTTTTTAAAATTAGACAAGATGGTGAGTTCACCGCATTCACTGGAAGCATTGAACTATTCCACAGTACTCACCACCTGCAGGCCAGACGGAATGCACCATCAGGGAACTGAAGGTAAGGCAGGCCAGTTTTTACTCTTAATTTTAATACTAGTAAGGGCCA
>VOCP01028649.1:0-35000 GCA_007922195.1 Podocnemis expansa
TCCTTCCCCTCTGTGGCCCCATCCTGCCCCCTCAAGTTCCGCTGCCTGCCCAGCCTCATTGCAGCAGGGTGGAGCAGCCAAGTCTACCCCCAGCTGGTTGCACCTCTCCAGGGGTGGAGGGGGCCGGCACTGAGCTCCAGCTTGTGGGGTCAGGGCCCTGGAGCAGCCCGTTCCCAATGACTTTGGGCCACTTTGTCCCTGCCCCCCCCCAGCCTGAACGGGCCTGATCCATGGCCTGGGGGGGGGCAGGGGCAAAGTGACCCAAGCTCTTTAGGAGTGGGCCACTCTACGGGTCCAACCCCACATGCTGGAGCTCAGCGCCGGCCCCGTCTGCTCCCTGGGGAAGTGCAGCCGGTTGGGGTTAGGCTGGGCTGGCTGCTCTGCCCTGCTGCAGTGAGGCCAGGGAAGAAGGCAAGCCGAGGAGCCTTTGGTCCTGACAGCCCATGGCCTTCACATTCACCCCCGGGAGTTGGAAGGGGGGCGGTTAGGGCTGCCTTAGCAGGCAGCCAGCATGGTGTGGCCAGGCCCTCAGACGCTTCTCCGGCCAAAGGAGCTCTTGCTGAGCATGAACAGAGAGTCTGCGCATTCTCAGTAAGAGCTTACTCTGAGTGGGAGTTTTAAAAACTCGCAGCTCAGAGTCACTCTCTGGGCAGGGAGTGTAGTGTGAAAAAGTATGGTCTGGCAGTTTCTGTCACTTAGTAGGTTCTGCGCATGCTCAGATCAATAGAGTATGCTCAGTAACATTCCCTGTGGAGTTTTTTGCTGACATTGCTCATGCTCCCTGCCCTTACTTGCTGGCAGTTTTTGCTCCCTCTTCTTAAAGCTGTTCAAGGGGGGCAAAAGGGGTGATTTTGTGGGGGGTGGGTGGGCAGGGTGTGTGCAGGGGATGGAGTGTGACTGGCCTGGGGGATTGGGCACTTGGAGGCAGGGGCAGGAGAGGAGCCAGAAGCCAAATTAGGTACTGGGGGTGGGGGGGAGAAGCCAGTGTCCAGCCCTGGGCTGAGAGCTGCCAGCGCTTACAATAAGGGCACAAACTCTCCCCACAGAGTGGCAGAGGGTGCAGTAGTGACCCCAACAGCAAGAGTCCTCTTCCCTGAGTTCAGAAATGTGTGTGGGGAGGCTTTATTGTTTTCCCACTTACAGGAATTAGTGCTTTACTGAGACTCTGGGCTCTGCTTTGCAGGCTGTCTTTTGAAAGGTGCCTGGCTTCTTAAAGGCACAAGCATCCCAACTTCTAAAGCCGGTAGCTCCTATTTTTCTTACAGGCCATTCATTAAGAGTACTGGGGACGTGAGTCCAACAATAATTTTCTTTCCCCCTTCTCAAATTACATATCTACATACCCTGTCATGAGAGCAGACATACAAAATTGTCCTATCTGTCATGATACCATGAGTCACAACTTTTCCTTTGCCATGTTAAGGGAAGAGCTTTAATTCTTTCTGAGTGTAGTTTTCATGAACTTTAGTTCTCTTACATCATTGCTTCCTCCCCCCCCCACACTATACAGCTGCATCTCATTTTCCTATATACCATTTACTTAAATATGATATACCTTCTTATAACTTATTATGTTTTGTTATTTTAATCAGGGATATCTGTTTTCCTTATATTGTACTTGTGGTTCTTGTTATTGTGGTGTTTAATTTCAACACTTTCAGCTTTTATATCATGACAGTCTTCATTTTGATTGTTCCAGCTTTCCTGATTGGTTGTCCTGCTTTCAAGATTTGCTATTCCATTGTTCCACCAATGAAGATTGCCTTCTTCTACTCCTATTGCTTTTTTAAATGTGTGAATGTTCTTACACTGTTATATTTTATTTTATTATATTATTGCTAACAATTTTATGTTATTTCATTAAATATTGATCGTTTGCATGATTTCTATTTTATTGTGGTGATTTCTTAAAATAAAAACACACAGAAAAAGACTCGCATAAACATACAACCAGCCATGTATTATGAGTTTCAATCATGCATCACCAGCTCCAATATTAAGTCATCCAAATTCCTGTGTTTTGGAGTGCTGCTTGGTAACTCTCAGGTGTGGGAAAGTCAATGCAGATTCATAATCCTCTATTTCAGCATTATGGATGAAGATGTGCCAACTGCCACTTTTTCTGTCCTGTCTCTGTTTGTAATCAACTGTTTTCTGTTAGATGTGGTCCATTCTACATGTAAGTTTGTATAGTATTATGAAATAATATAAATGAATATATGTATTAGACTTGAATCTCTATATTAAATAAAAATAATTCTTTATCAGTTTGAAAACCCATTTTCTCTAAGGCTGTGTTCCCACACAGTGGGTTATTTCGATACGGTTGTTTCGAAATAACTGTATATTGAAATAACGCTTATTTCGAAACAACTTATTTTGAATTAACAAAATGTTAATTCAAAATAAGGAAAAAAAGCCAGAATCGAACTAGTGATTCCGGACAACAGTTATTTCAAAATGACTCACCGTTGTTTCAAAACAACATGTTTGCATGGCGTTGTTTCGAAACAACCATTGCGAAACAATGTCGTTTCGCCCACAGACTAGGTTTAAGTTGTTTCAAAACAATGCGGTTGTTTCGGAACAATGGTTCCCATTGTTCCGAAACAACCGTGCGTCGTGTGAACAGCCAAAACCTTATTTCGAAACAACCTCCATTGTTTCAAAATAAGGAGGCTGTGTGAACACAGCCTAAGAAAGCTACTTTCTGTGATTGTCACATCATGACAAAAGTAGGCAGAACCTATAACTGATATCACTCAAGTATATCACAAACTAATTTTTCTTCAACAAAACCTTATTTTGCAAATAAATTATTAACAGCAGTGTGCTTTGGGTGGTGACAGGGGCCCCTTGATTATCACAGAGGAATTTAGTTCATTTTTTTGTTCTTTCTCCTAGATGTGCTTCATATTTTTCAAGGGCTGTTGATATTCACATAGAAGCTTTCATCTGCCCCGAACTGTATCAAAGAGTTTTCTGTGGTTTTATTTCAATTCAACCAAGTAAATTACAATACTATGTCTTCTTTAAATGCTTAACAAAAGTTCATATAAATCACTTAAAAACAAATATCACTGTGTTCTTTTTAAAGAAAGGCATTCATTATTTTTAAGTGGTCTGTGGATGAGAACTACTAAACTGTAGATCACTGTATTTTAATTTCTCTTAATACTAATAAGTTGTTTGTGACTCATTGAATTAATTTGATGGCTGCCCCTCTTGGGCCATCACTTAAGCATCTAAGGAATGTAAGGGGAGCAGATGGTCCCCTCAACTTAAGTAGATGGCCCTTAAACTTAACTAGATGGCTATTGTCACCCCATTGTTTCTCTTGGGCTTGGTGTAGGTGGGCACTGCCTGACTGAAAGGTCCTTTGTGACACTGAAGGTATGACTCATATCACCTTTGTTCCCCACACTCCCTGTAATCGGGGAACTAGCGGGAAAAACAGTTTAAAACCTCAGGTTTTGAGGGGCTCAGGCAGAACAATCCCTGTTATCATGCCTGGCCTGATCACCCAGACACTGACCTCCTCCACTCACGAGGTCTTCCCCGAGTGTACCCCACATTTTGAACTGCTGGCCAAATAACGAGTCTCTCTCTCTCTCTCTCTCCTGGGATGCTTCTGCTGCTGCTAGTGGTGTTGGTAAGAGTTTGCCCCTCCAGCTCCTCTCAGTAAAAGTTTCTCCTTTTTATATTGCTGCCTTGCCACTGCTCTCTCTGTCTCCTTCTGCCCTAACAAGTGTTGAGAGAAAAGCTCGCTCTCTGCTCTGGTCAATGATGGAGCCGGACAACAGGAGGAAGAATCACAAGTTTATTGACACTCAGAGCTACTGAGTGTGGCCGGCCCTGAAGGACCGGTGCTAAAAGGGTTTTATACCCAGGTACAACAACTTAATTCAAGGAAATCTAAAAATGGTTAATATATTCAAGGTAAACAAGATCAATACAGGTATTAGTACCATATAGGGATAGTTTTCATACATATTCATATGAGATAGGAGAATTAGTAGAGAAGGTCAGGCTGGCTCCTCAGAGCCTGGGAATGTAATAAACAGGAGAAATTGTTGATTAATAGGTGACCTTGAGACTGGCACAGTTCCTCTAATCTCCTGCTCATAGACTGTTCAAGGATGTGAGAGGCTCTATACTTTTGTTAGTCAGGCTAGAGGTTAAAATAATATTAAGGGAACAGTGCTAAGATGGAGTCACTTATACTCACAAGTTTGTGGTCTCATACAAATCTCATAACACAAGCTCTAGCTTCTAAGGGCTGGTTCGTTTAAGTTTTAGTGCTGCCTCTCTTACTTGTCTCACCTCGCTGTAACTTTTCTTTCCACTGCTCTGAAGTTCCCAGGTCTTCAGCTGTTTGCCACTGCCTTATACTAAGTGGTATCTCTCTCCCCACGGCTGTGTCTTTCTTCTCTTATTATTTTAAGGAAAAAAGTTGTTACTATAAGTTGCAACATTGTCTAAACATAATCTGTGAACTGTGAAAGTTATTAACATAGCGCACAACATTGTATCATTTGGTTTGGTACCTTAGGACTGTGTTAAATTTGTTTGGTAGTTTAGAAGACTGTACCCTTTGGTTTGTTGCCCTGGAAGTTTTATTGGTTTGTTGGCTTTTGTTGGTCTGATTGTCTCCCCTGATCTGCTACCATTGGAAATGTAATTAAGTTAGTCTACTGGTTATAAAATTGTTCCCCGTGGTTGTGACCCTTAGAACTGTACAGTTGTATTGAGTTGCTTTGCCCTCTCCTTGTGTAATCCCCCTGAATAAACTGTTCCTGCCCAATTTTGTCTCTCTGCCTCTGCACCCCTAGCTGCCGCTTTTCCCCGTCGCCCCCATCTCTGCCTCTGCACCCCAGCCGCCACTTTCCCCATGACTCCCCCCTTTGCTCTGCTCTCCAGCCGCTGCTTTTCCCCACAGCCCCCATCTCTGCCTCTGCACCCCTAGGTGCCGCTTTCCCCACGACTCTCCCCTTTGCTCTGCTCTCCAGCCACCACTTTTTTCTCGTGGTCTCCTTGTTGCCTGCCCCCGTGATTGCTGCCTGCTCCCTGAGACTGCCGTTTGCTCCCCGCAATTGCTGCCCGCCCCGCCAGCCGCCTGGGCCCTTACCGGCTCCCCGCGGCTGCCCCTCCTGCTCCCCTTTTCCCTTTTCTTTTCCTTCCCTTCTTTCCCTTTCTTCCACCACTGCTCCCTTCCCTGCCACCCAGCCACCCTCTGCCTCCCTCTCAAATCCCTGAACCTCTGTTCAGCCCCTCCTGCTTCCCTGAACCCCCACATGTGTCCCAACCCCTCGTCTGCCTCTGTCTCCCTGCCCTAACTCCCACGTGTGTCTCCATCCCGCCATCCCTACTCACCCCCCCACTTGCTTCCCTTCTCCCTTAAGCCCCTCTCCACCACTGCTGCCAACTCCCAGCTCCCATTCTCCAGTCCCTGGCTTCCCAGCCCCTCTTGCTCCCCCCGTTGCCCCGAGCCCCCCACCGGTGTCCCCAGCCCACTTGCCCTCTCCTTCTTTGGGCCCCTCTGACCTTGGTGATCCTGCTTCCCCCCATTTGCATCCTCTCCCCTCTGCCACTGCAGCATACTAGTTTTCATTGCTCCCCCCTTCTATTCATATGTTATAGGACCATCTTTTAAGTTACAGTGAGTAGGTTTATGACTGAGAGAGTCCTCATTACCCCCCTACCTGCCCACTCCACAAAGCTAAGCACCTCACGATGCCCCATTGGAAACACCATGACAAACACCACACGTACACCCCCCCATCACCCACCTGACACTCACGCTCATTTTAATAAAGATTAAAGGGTACCCCACTTGTGCAGTAATTGCCCCCCAAGATCCCCAAAATTTCGAACCTGCTGGCAGGGTCATAAGTGAGGTTGAGTAACCCAAAAGATAATGATAATTGGTGGTTGACATAAAAAAAGTACAATGTTTTCTTCTTGGCAAGCAAGGATGAGTAAATATAACACTGTGTAAGGGAAATAGTGGCATCCCTGTCATTTTGACTCCCTGTCAAACACACAGCCAATGCCCCTTCCTCACTGTGGCCATGGTTATACATATGACTGTGACCCTGACCCTTTCAGTCCCATATACCTTCACCAACTCCATTAGCAGGGACAGAGGGAGGGGCCTGAGTGTATGTGAGCAGCCCATCTCGAAGAAGAACAGTTACTGGTGAGTAGCCCACCATTCTCTTTTGAGCACTGCTCACATAATTCAGCGATAAATGACTGCTAGCCATACTCCTGGAAGGTGGGAGGAGTTACAGTCTACCCACATTGAGTACAGCTCTTACCAGAGTGGCATTGTCTCTAGCCCATTGGGCAATAGTGTAGTGCATCATGAAGGTATGAACTGATGACCACACAGTGGCCCTACAGATCTCCTGGACTGGAACCTTGGTGAGGAAGGCCGTAGAAGATGCTTGAGCTCTGGTAGAATGGGCTCTAACAGTTCCAGGAAGAGGTGTATTTGACCTTCCATAGCAGTCCTTAATACAGTTCACAATCCAGGTTGAAATGCACTGGGAGGATACTGGTAAACCCCTCTTTCATTTGGAGACCACCACAAAGAGTTGGGGGGTTCTTTTGGAACGGTCGGGTACGCTCGATGTAAGTTAAGAGCACTCTCCTTACATCCACTGTTCTGCGTAACCTGGGGATCTGGATAGAAGATTGGCAAGCACATTTCCTGGTTAAGGTGAAAGAGAGTGGCCACCTTAGGAAGGAAGGATGGATGGTGATGTAAAAGCACTTTATCTGGGAGAAACCTTGTGTATGGGGGTTCTGAGGAGAGGGCTTTCAGCTCTGAAACCTTTCTGGCCGAGGTGATTCCTACTAAGAAGGCCACCTTCCAGGAGAGTGTCAGCAGGGTGGCCGAGTCCAGGGGTTCATAGGGTGGCTCCGTCAGTGCTCTGAGGATGATATTTAAGTTCCATGGCAAAGTGGGGCTACAAGGGTGAGGAAGAAGTCTCTCCACCCCTTTCAGGAATCTCACAGATGTGGGGTGAGAGAAAACTGGCTTACTCTCTATTGTCCTATGGAGGGCTGAGATTCCTGCCAAGTGGACTCTCTGTGAAGAAGGAGAGAGGCCTTTCTCTGAGGTCTAACAGGTAATCGAGGATCAAGGGAATTGGAGCTGATATGGGGTCAACACCCTTGTCCCCAACCCAAAGGGAGAATCGTTTCCACTTGGCTGAGTATGTGGATCTGGTGGATGGTTTTCTGCTACCAACCAGGACCTTCTTAACCCTGGTGGAGCAGAGCCTCTCCTGCTCACTGAGCCAGAGAGCATCCAGGCTGTCAGGTGTAGATGGTCTGGGTCTGGGTGCTGGAGGCATCCCAAGTCCTGAGTCAGGAGGTCCGCCCATTGTGGGAGGCGGAGTGGGGTTTCTATGGATACAGCCTGCAGAAGCGGGAGCCAGTTCTGTCTGGGCCAGTCCGAAGCTATGAGAATTACACACGCTCTGTCCAGGGCTATCTTCAGGAGGACCTTCTGTATCAGAGGATTTGCAGGGAAAGCATACATCAGGGATCCCGACCAGTTGATGAGGAAGGCATCGGTGAGGAACCCTTCCTCCAGGCCCCTGAGAGAACAGAACTGGGGGCACTTGTGATTCAGCTATGTTGCAAACAGGTCTTTCTGAGGAAGACCCCATCTAGCTACCAGGAGGAAGAAGACCCTAATGTGGAGGCACCACTCGTGGTTCACTAGCAGCTTCCTGCTCAGTGAGTCCGCTACCCCATTGTCTAACCCCAGGAGGTGGGAGGCCTCCGGGATGAAGTCGTGGCATATAGCCAATACCCTAAGCCTGCATGCTTCCTCACAGAGGGGTGAGGAGTGTATCCTCCCTTGGCGGTTCGTGTAAAACGTTGTTGTGCTGTCCCTCAGGATCTGGACCGACCTACCCCGTATCCTGTCTAGGAAGGCTATGCACACCAGCCTGATAACCCTTAGCTCCTTGATGTTTATATGGAGGTGAGCATCCATCCGGGACCACTGCCCCTGCTTGGAGAGTCCCCCAAAAATGTGGGCCCCCCACCTGGTATTGGAAGCATCCGTTATCAGGGTCACTAAGGGCCTGAGGTCTTTGAAGGGGGTGCTCCCCATGGCAAGCTGGGGATTCCTCCAAATCTGGAGTGTTGTCAAAATGTCCTGGGGAACAAACAGTACCTTGTTCAGGGGGTCCCTGCAAATGTGGAACACCGTGGAAAGCCAGATCTGGAAGGACCTCATTCTCAGACATGCCTTCTGGATTACTGAGGTGGAGGCTGCCATGTGGCTGAGGCGCTGCAGGCACCGGCAAGCCGTGGTCACGGGGGATTCTTGCAGCTCTGATATGATGGTGCAAATGGATTGAAATCTGGAGAGAGGTAGGAAAGCCGACCCCTTGCGATCATCTTGGTGTGCCTCTATGAACTCTATGTTCTGGGAAGGATGGAGCTTTGAATTCTTTTGGTTTATGCAGAGGCCCAGGCAATGGCAGAGCTTTACTACCACTTTTACGTGGAGCTCGACCTGGTGCCTTGATTTCCCAACTATTAACCAGTCATCTAGGTAGGGGTAATTCTTATGCCCTTCCTGTGAAGGAACACCACAACTGGCACCACACACTTTGTGAGTACCTTAGGAGCTAAGGGTAGCCCAAAGAGAAGGGAAGTGAACTGAAAGTGGTCATTTGCCACTCTGAACCTTAGAAACTGCCTGTAGCGGGGCTGTATGGCTATGTGGAAGTAAGTGTCTTTTAGATCGAGGGCTGCAAACCAATCCCCGTGAGACAGAGATGGATCTGAGAGACAGAAACCATGTGGCACTTTATTTCCCTTATGTACTTGTTTAGGCCCTGAGATCTAAGATGGGTTGAAGTTCTCCATTGGACTTCAGGACTAGGAAGTATCGGGAGTAGAACCCCTTTCCCCACTCCCATCTGGGAACCTCTTCTATGGCCCCGAGGGAACGTAGCTTCCTGCATTCGATCTCAAGAAGATATTAGAATTCCTGGTGCACTGGGGTTGAGTGAGGGGGTGGTTTTCTGTCTTGAGGGATTGAAAGGAACTGGATAAGGTATCTTTGCACAATCATCTCGAGAACCCACTGGTCAGAAGTACTGTTGGCCCAGTGGTGTTTGAAATGATGTAGGCTTTTGGGAGCCATAAGAGTCGTAGGGTCACTGCCCTTGTTGTAATCATCAAAAATGCTGCTTCTTTCCAGAGGAGCACTTGGGGCTTTGTCCATGCCTGTCTGTTTGGGGGAAGCAGGGTTTGTCACTTTTCCCCAGGCAGGGCTTGTCCTTTTCTATGTCACTGAAGTGTTGCTAGGGGAAAGCAAAGGACCTCAGAAAGGAGGTCTGTAGCTGGATTTGCTGTTTTAACTGCTGCAGCTGTTGTTGAAGGAGCTGGTGAAGCTTTAGAGAACATCTATTAGATTGTGGGGTATATATCCTGAGCGAACGGAGAGTAGCTCTTGAGTCTTTCATGCCATATTGTTTTGCATCTGTTGACTCAGCAAAGAGGTTAGGGCCCTTGAAGGGGAGGTCCTGGATGTTGAGTTGCAGCTGGGGAGGTAGGCCTGAGCTCTGCAGCCAGGCCAAATATTGCATCACTGCTGCCGATGCCATCATACGGGCAGCTGTGTCCACGGCATCCCAGATAGCCACAAGAGCATCAGAAGAGGCCATCTCCCCTTCTTCAAGCATTGCATCAAAGTCCCAAAGGTGGTCCTTTGGGATTACACTGTGGAATCCCTGCATAGAATGCCAGAGATTGAAGATGTATCTCATCATAAGGGCCTAATGGTTTGCGATGTGAAGTTGAAGGGCTGCCATGGACTAGGCCTTCCTACCCAGGAGGTCAAGTTTCCTAGCCTCCTTATTTTTGGGGTAGACCCTGGCTGCCCTTGTCTCTCCTTTTGGTTCACTGCATCCACAACGAGTGAGCCCAGGGAGGGGTGCTGGAAGAGGAAAGAAAACTTGTCCTGTGGAACATATTATTTTTGATCCGCGACCCTCGAAACAGGCGGGATCAAGGATGGGGTTTGCCAACATGCCTTCATCATACTGAAAACCCCTTCATGCAGTGGAACCAATACTTTGTGGGTGGGGCCCTTTGGCCAATGTCAAAAAGGGGGTTGGCTACCTCCTGCACAACCCCAAGTTCCAGGTTTAAGTTTACTGCCATATTGCTCAGCAGCTCCTGATGGTCACAAGAGTCCTCACTGTGATCTATCCGTCTATCAAAGGTATACTTGTTGGGCGAGGAGGACGACCAGCCCAGGGACCTGCTACAACATGTGGAATCTGGGTTGGGCTCGTCATCAGAAAAATCTGACTCCATGGAGTGAATGGGACATTGGTCAGGACGGTGCTGCGAAGGCAAGGTATCCTCAGCCACCATATCGAGTCAGTCATATGACCAGTCGTTAAAAGAGGGCCAGGAGTCCCAGGGACATGGAGGTGGATGGCCCTGAGCAGGTTGCACCAATGGGGAGGGACCTCCTGATGTTGACGGTACCGGTGAACTCTTCCTGCATTGAGGCATGGGCGATGGAGAGTGTTTATGGTGCTGTTTCCCCATGTGGTCCCTGTTCTTTATTATCATCTTAAGAGGGGATGACCAGCCTGAGGCTGGGGGTGACACCGACACTGAGGCATGGGAGGGAGCTGGTGAGGCCTAGGAACATGGTACCAAGATGTCCCAGATGGAACAGGGAGAGGAGGCTGGTGGGGCATCCTCCAGGGGTTGCTGTACCGTGGTCGGGTCTGGTGGTACCGGGGACCGGATATCTGCTGTGCAGGGCTGCGGTGCTGGGTACGGGCTGCGGCTGGGTGGCACCAGCCTGGACAGTGCCACGCTCTGTGCCAAGCTACTTCATGGTGCCATTGATGGCACAGACTTAGGTTTCTTCCATGGTACCGCTGCCAGTGCTGTCTTCTGTTTGGCACCAGAATGGTTTGGCGGTCGGGGAGTAGGAGTGTCTGATGGTGCCAGTGGTACCACTGGCCAAGTCTCTGGACTTGGTGCTGATGAGCTGTTCTGGGGTTATTGTGCCCAGATCAGTCAGGGAGCTGGTAGAGCACTTATGGCTCGGGCCGCATTAGAGGCTTGCACGGTGCTCCCCACAAGGGAATGCAGGCGCAGCTCTCCATCCTTGTGAGTCCTTCTCTTAAGGGACTGGCACAGAGGGCAGCTCTTGGCAAGGTGGGACTCACCCAGGCATGCAAGGCATCTGTTGGGTGGATCGTTAAGCAGGAAGGCTTTTAGGCATCCTAAGCATGTTTTGAAACCTGGAATTTTAAACTTTATGGTAAGACAGGCATGTGCTTGCACAAGTTTGATGGCTGATCCGAAACCAACACTAGGGTGGAAAAAGGGACTGGGAGGGTCAGGGTCACTGTCACCTATATAGCCACTGCTGCGGCAAAGAGGGGGGTGTTGGCCATGTGCCCTGACCTGACAGGCTAAGGATGAAGACTTTCTGAACTGCCATGCTCTCCAGAAAGTAGACATGGGACCAAACAACACCATTTCAAAGCAACTGTTTTGACTCAAGGGTTATTTCAATTTCCTAGGAGTTTTTAGTGTTTTGAATGAAGGTTCCTTGTTTTGATACATTTCAAAAAAAGGAAACATCATGTGGACATTTTTTTTTAGTGAAACAATGGTCATTTGTTTCCCTTTAAAACCAATGTGTAAAACAGCAATTGATGCATATTATTTTTTCAAAGTACACTGAACCTGCCATTTTGATAGCAACATGGTTTGCATGATAGTGTTGTGTGTGTAACACAAATTGTTCTTGAAATTCATGAAACAGGTAGCATTACTTGACAGGAAAGAATTGATTGTAATGGACCTCTTCTTTCATGAGAATGAATATGAAAGATCACTGCTGAAAACTGAAGGTGACTTTCACATCTTTACATTACACTGTGACATTACATGGTATGCACAACTACTTTAGAAAGCAGTGGTTGCATAGGACATGCCCATATGTCATTTGCACATGTTTGCTTGTCATAGCATGGACAGGTAATAATAATACAACATTGTGAACATAGTACTTGTGATGTTGAGTACCGGGCTCAGGAAAACACCATTGTATGTTAACATCCCTGTCAATAATAAAAATGTGCAGTCATGCATGGCATGTGAAACCAAAATATGACATCACAAAAGAACAAATAGCAATACATTACGTGTATAGAACACATTCCCATAATGTTCTCCAAACAACTCTAGGTCATTTCTGTACCAAGACAATGGACAATCCACCACAGACTGGAAAACAAAGTTATTGGAACACCGTATGCAAACTGATGGGTACAACTGTGGACCACTAATTCTTAAGGTATGTTTTGAACATTTATCATAATACTTTTCATTCCAAAAGATAACTTGGAGTTTTGGGCTGACTGAAATTCTTCTTAGTTTGCAGAACCATACCTGACACAGGAAGACATCAGTGCTGTGGAAACAACTGAAGTGGCAATGAATCGATTCAGAAAAGAACGGTGGGTTACTCACCAGTAACTGTCCTTCTTCGAGATGGGCTGCTTGGATCCATGCAGTAATAGGTGTCTCTGTGCTGGAGTGCTAAGAAAACTTTTGTCTCAGCCTGTCAGGTGAGGGCAGGTGGCCAACATGCCCCATGCCACCCAGTGGCTATATATATGGCCACCTCCCAACCCCTCCTTAGTTCCTCAGTGTCGCCAACTCCGGGTGCAGGGATGGAGGGAAGGGACCTAGATGGATCTGAGCAGCCCATCTTGAAGAAGGATGGTTACTGGTGAGTAACCCACTGTTCTTTGAGCGCTGCTCAGATGCACTCAGTAATAGGTGACTACTAGTCATGCTGATGGATGGCAGGTGGAGTTGGCTCTTCTGCCTTCAGCACAGCAAATACCCCAGATGGGAAGATGCCCAGGGAACAAGATTCTAACAGGAACCAAGAGACCACCTAGGCTCTTGGCCTGGCAATGGAGAACCAACAACTGTGGGCCAACTCAAAGTAAGGAGTAGGTTCAAACCCACCAAGGCAAATGTGTGTGGGCAGGACAGACTAAGTTTACCTTAACAGGGTTGAATTAATGCAACACAATAACATGGAGGGATACATTTGGTTGCTCTACCTAAATGGTATAGCTCAAGGTATGCAGACCAGAGGATAAATGCATGGCTATACAACCTTCTAGTGTGAACTTACAAGGGAAAGTGCTGCAGGCCAAAGGGTTACGGACTTGCCATGGTGGCTGCTGCCCACTCAGATAATGATAGAAAGGATGGATATTACGCCTTGAACTAATTGCATCAAGGTCTGAGCTGGAAGACAAGGGGTCATGTGCCTAGCCCTGACAACTGCATCCTACGCAGATAGCCATAGGAGGCATGAACCTTATCCCTTGAACTGGCTATGACCAGCCCTAAAGGTGCTTGGTCAAAGGGCGTAGGAGTTAAATTATGTAGTAGCACTGGGGAGTAAGAACTACCGAGTTCATGTGAGAAGGGTCTGGCAAAGACGCTTCAAGCCAGTACAACGCAGGCTGAAAGCTGAAAGTGGTGTGCTGAGTGGCACATGGCATGCTGGCCAAAGGTCCTCAAGTTAAGTATGCAAAGCGTACACTTCCAGCCATGTATAGCACAGGAATCCGGGGTTTTCATTGGAAGGGCACTTTGGATCACTAGCACCTACAAGGCGACA
Source organism: Podocnemis expansa (assembly GCA_007922195.1). Lineage (NCBI taxonomy): Eukaryota > Metazoa > Chordata > Testudines > Podocnemididae > Podocnemis > Podocnemis expansa. The sequence goes on from VOCP01028649.1 coordinate 13,721, forward strand.
TGATGATCTTAGGTGGTGCTGTTGGTGGTGCCTATAAGTACCTCAGTTAGCATGAGGAGTCATAGAGAGAGCCTGCCTAATGGGCCTTATAATCCTTTTGGATTCCAGCATCAAGAAGGTTGCCTGGAGAACAGGGGATGTATGAAGAAAGGGAGAAGGGAAGTCGGGGAATAAATGCAAAACCACCGCTTGGCCACTCAGAGGTGGCCATAGGGCCCATGGAGATCCAGTATCAGGAACAAGATCTCGTGTGCCTAGGGCACCACCAAGGAAGGATATTGTCACAACTACATTGCACCTACGTGTGCACCAGGGATAAGGACACATTGAGGCAGGACTACCCCCAAAGATATGGGTTACCAGAGGAAGGAGAGGTCTCCTCCCGACCACCTAGGAAGTGAAACTGCTTTCAGAGTGTCAAAGACGGTACTACAGAGGTACCTGGGTTTAGAGAAAGCAAACAAGGTGGATTACCTCCAGCCGGGGAATTATCTGAGTGGCGTTCCTCATGGGGGATACAAGCCTCTGAATTTCTGAGCACTTTGGAAAACAGGATACTCTAATCTGTTAAAAGCCGTTACCAGCATCACATGGGGTATGTCCACACATCTCTTTTATTTTGAAATAACACTGGTTATTTCAAAATAAAAGTGATTAGGTCCACACTACATATTCTTATTTTGAAATGATGGGCTCTGTTATTTCAAAATAAGAGCCATCATTTTGAAATAGCTTAAACCTCCTTTAAAGCGAAATGGCTGTTATTTTGAAATGGTTAATTTGAAATAACGTCGTTCGGACGTGTTATTTCAAAATAACCATTATTTTGAAATAACACTTTTGCCCTTCTCCATCCCAGGGTGCCTTTCATTTAGCCTATATTGGGTGGGGGCATGGCCCAGGGTGGGGGCCATGTTGCCACACCTCCCATGGTGCTCCTCTTCTAAAGCAAGTCTTGAGTTTGGCCATGCTATTTCGCTTTGAGCTTTTCCCTTAATTTGAATTAACATTTTCTTAATTTGAATTAACTTATTTTGAAATAAGGACTTTATTTCAAAACAACTTATTTCAAAATAACTTATTTCATAATAACGATGTATGTGTGGACATAGCCATGGAGAAGATCCATTGGTTTTGAGCCTCATAACCCCAAACAGGTGTAACAAGTTGCCATATGGCCAGGGAACAGTGCCCCCACCAAGATACATGCGATTGAAGAGCAAGGTGGGTTAGGGTGGGACAAGTACAAGGATCCTGTTAGGGAAGCCTCCATGCCTGGAGCGTGGCAATGCACATGAGCTTGTTAGGGGACTGGTGCTGCAAAAGCAGAAAACTAGTGTGGGTGACCCAAGATAAGTTCTTCCCACTGCTGTTCCCTTGTCTTGGGGAAGAGGTATTTCCTCCTTCCTCCTAAGTGCCCTGATCTGGAAGATTCTAGGTCAGGTGTCCTAGGTTGCTGCTTCATGGGTGAAGGTGGGTGGGGAGATATGAAGAGGGTTTCACTACTGCTTTCTTGGTAGGGTGGGCCTAAGAGGAGGACTCCCAGGATAGGGCGAGAGTGCCCAAAAAGGAGGAGAGGCTGTTACAAAGCCTCAGCTTCTTTCGAGTAGGGAAGATATAGGGTGGCAGGAGTTGGACCACTCTGCTTTGGCTTTCCCTGGAGCATAGGGTCCCCCATGATAAAAGTGAATCATGTCCCCACTTGACAGGTAGGGTGGTGGAGAATCTCTTCTACTGCAGAGGTGTCTGAGGACCCAATAGAGCTGGCTTAACCAGTGTGCTGACCGGTATGTTAGAGAGGGGAAGGTGTGTCTCTCCCCGACCCAGGAACGAGAATGGATCCAACCTGATGTAGGACAGTTGAGTAGGCGGGAAAGGTTCCACGTGTCCAGATGAGCACCCGTATCTGTACGTATCGGAGCTTCTGCAGCAGTGGCTGGGGCTACTACAAGACATGCTTCTCGGTCCTGGCAAGGCCCGTCTTGCAGCTTACGAGAGTAGGGGTCATCGGTCAAGGAGTACCTGAAGGGGGGGAGGGGCTTTGTTCCCATTCTGCAATAAGTGTCCGAAAGTAGCAACTGCCAAGGATGTCTAGGAGTTGAGCCTCGGTATAGATGTCTCAATGGTTTAAAGGAGCTTGGGTGATGTGGCTTGCATCCCTCCAAGACCAGGGGGCAGGAAGAAGGACTAGCTCATCCCTGTTCACAATGTCGAGACAGGACTGGTCCCAATAAGTTCCCCATCCCCCCCCCCAAAGGAAGGGAAAAGGGTATCAGCTGCCCACTCCAATGGTGCACTGAAGTCCTATCATTTCCTGGATGTTATGGGAATTAGGTGGCAGACAGTTGGGGCATGCACGTTTCTTACAGATGAAAAGAGAAGAGGTTCCGAAACACCCTAGCAATGGGATGATGATGGTGGAAGGGGAAGGGTTTTAGTTTGTATCCCCACGGTCATATAGGAGAATGGGGAAAGGGAGGAGGGCAGTCGTCACCCTCAGAAGGTTTAAGTGGGAGGAAAAGACCCAGATGGAAGGAGGCCAAAGTATTTGACCTCTCCGCCAGGGTACCGTGTGGTGCCCACCACAGTTAGGGTGTCGGGAGGAAAAAAGATGTCCCTTCCGAAGGGCAGGTCAAGCACCACCTGCTGTGCAGTGTGTGTGGGGGGCATCTTAGCTTCCCTAAGCCAGGCTACTAGGCGGATAGTCACAGCTGAGGCCATAGTGCGGGCAGCTGTATCCACTGAGAGGAGGAGGTCTTGGGAGATTATTCTACCCTCCTCTAGGAATGTGTCATACTCCTCTTTGGCCTCTGGTGGGACCAGGCATTGGAACTTTGTGACCGACTCCTACACATCCAGCAAATACCTGCTGGTTAGGGCCTGATTATTTGCCACCCTTAGTTGGAAGGCTGAGGAGGAATAGACCTTACAGCCCGGGAGATCTAGTTCCCTGGCTTCCCTAGAAGCTGGGAGGGAGTCACTAGAAGGCTCACGTGGGCCTAGCACCATTTGCACCATGTCCCTCGGGGGAACTGGGTGCTTGGCGAGCTAAGGGAAGTCCAACTCAGGAATCTGATACTTAAAGCTCACCGTGTCCAAGACTGGGGCTGTAGATCTTGGACCCTGCCACTGGGAGAATGATAGGTCCCAGAAGCTCGGGTGGAGTGGCACTGTCAGCGGCTCTGCTGAGGCAAAAGCCAGCCCAAACAGGGTGTCTGGAGGGGGACTGGAGGGCTGGACCTCCATCCCTAGATGGGCCACAGCTCGGTGCAACAAATCAAAGTGAGCCGACAGGTTGCCAGTATAGGAACCTGGTGCCGGAGACAGGGAGGTACCAGGAGTTCATCACGGGGGAGAAGGGGCCGCCCGGGGGGACCATTGTTGTGGGTGAAAACAGAATGGTGATGGCACCAAGGTGTGGTGTTGGGGTCACTTAGACCCCCTCAAAGGCCCTTCCTCTGGGCTTGAAGTAGGGGAAGGGCTTTAAGACTCCATGTGTGGTACCAGCAACAGTAAAGTAATGTGTTGCCGTGGGAGATGGAGAACTATATGGTAAGGGAGAGTGACAACACACTCGATGGACCCAGGCCTTGGAAATAAAGACCTACTTGCCCCTTCTAACTAGGATTGGGGAAGGTGGTGTGGGGAGCAGGAGGAGAGCCCGAGTGGCCTCCACTGCTTCCAGAGTCAACGACACCAGGAATGACTCTAAGCGGGCCTGAGGCAAGTCCTTGCCCAGGGAAGGGGGGCTGCCTGGTTGGGAGGGCTCTTGCTCTGTCAGTACTGGGCTGTACTGAGACTGTGGTGCTGAGGGTGACTGTGGCCAGTGCCGGGGTGAACTCGGCACCTGCAATGCTGGGCTGTAGCAGGCCAGCAGCACTGGAGATGGAGGTGATTGATACCTGGACGAGCTAGGCACCAGCAGCAGCAGACTGTGCTGGGGTTGTGGTGCCAGGGGTGACCTCGAGCGGTGCTGAGGTGCTAGGTTGGCACCGAGGTGCCGGAGTCAGCACCGAGGTTCTCCAGCGATGGCCACTGGTGGCACAGTGCCGTGTCAGCTCTGGTGCTGAACTAGGTCTCGGTGCCGGGCGGGAACTCAAAGCCTCGGGTGGAGAGTGCTGAGCCTGTTCAGAGCCTAGGCCACAGCATCTTTGTTCCCTCTCCTTGATTGTCCGAGGTTTGAAGGACAGATACAGGGAACAGGCTAAAACCAGGTGGTCTTTGCCTAGGCACTGGAGGCACATCCCGTGGGGATCGTCCCAAGGGAAAGCCTTGCTGCACTCGGAGCAGGGTTTGAACCCTGGCATGTTTGGCGATAGTCTGTAATGTTCCGGCCTGACCGTGGAAGACTCCTGCGGTGGAACTATGTCCACGAAGAGATGGTCCCAGTCGGGCAAAAAGCTCATAGAAGGAGGACAAGCTGCTTGCGTTCACAAGAAGCAGACATTCCAGATCCAACGCACAAGGCGGAAGAAATGAAACTGAGGAGGGGTAAGGAGGTGGCCATATATATAGCCACTGGGTGGCATGGGGGGCGGTGGCCTCCTGTTCTCTCCTGACAGGCTGGTACAAAAGTTTTCCAACCAATGCGGTGCTCCAGCGTGGAGACACCTATTACTGAATGCATCCAAGCAGCGCTCAAAGAAAAAAATGTCAATGCTTTTGCTGGAGCCAGGCAAGAAATTTTTTCTTTGCTCTTGACTGAGAAAGCAGTGCAATGTAACTCCAAGTGTCTTTCTTACACAGGTGTTAAAAGTACAATTATGATGTGCGTGAAGGAATGTCTGAACAGTGTGTGGGCCTCTGTTTGTGAATTATTCTTAAATGTTATGTTTGCATAAATATGTACAGCTACAGAGAGAATGAACTGTGCAGTAAGAAAAATTGCAAAATGTACAGTACATATTAAATCTAGTGTACATTGCTCTTTTATGGAATGCTTACCCATCCATTATTCACACGATAATACTTTTACAGAGAACATGGAGAGTTACTGCATCTACTGCAATAGTGTCACATGCCAAGTAAGGAAAGATGCCTTGATGGTAAGAAAGGAAATCTCACCACTGAGGAGGACCCCTATTGGACATATGAATCTTATAAGTGAGATCTGAGTGGGTTAATCTCTGCAATTTAAGACATTAGGCAACAGAAACAACCTGTGGAGCACCTTTTTCTTATATTCTATAGGGTTCATGAAATGCTATAATCAGAATGGATTTTTACTTTTTTTTTTTTTTTGAGACAAAGTTTGGTCTTCATAATTTCCAAAACAATGTAAAATTTTGGGAACTTGGTCAAAGTTTAATAGAAATTTCAGTAAGCATTGAACATTCAGGGAAATAATTCTGTCCAATATTAATTCTTACAGATCCAGTGTGACTCCTATTAGAGGTGGGCACATATTCCCTGACTTCCCAATGCAACAGGTGAAGAACATTTGACTGATAATCAGAGAGCGTACAAGTGCAGAAAATGTTCAGAGCTCACATGTACAGAGAAAGTGTTACCTCTACATTTCAATGGGAAATGCTATAATATGTCTTCTACCTCACAGAAAAGCTTTTGAATAAAATTTGGTAATTGTATTTTGCCTATTACTGTTCTTGTATGGAGAAGATAAAATAATTTTGAAATTATGAAGCAAAATGTAAGTGTGCCATTTCCTTCTCAGCAGAAAGCAGATAGATATACATGACATATACTATGCAGGCCCAAACGTTAACAAAGCACAGGGTCTTGAAGGAAGATTGAGTGATATGCAGTAAGTCCAGGCGGAACACGATGTCACAGGGATATGCCCTTCACCGTTTATCCCAAGTTCTCATGTGGATGCATGTTCAAGGCTTGTGCTGTCTTATAAAACATTAGTGACAAATTTGTATTCATCATACTGTATGAAAGCACGCTTTGTTTGCATACACTCTCCCATGTGTCATTCCTGTAGATTTTTAAAAGTTCCAGTACAGATGTCACAAGCAACAGTGTATTCAGAGACCTTTAACAATACACATTTGAAATGACAATGAGACTACACCGTACATGTGATGCATGCATTTTTTAATCTGTTAGACATAGACCCTGGCATTTCTGTAGGTAACATTTTTCCGGATCTAATACTGTAGGTGGCAGAAATACAGGGTGTGCAGGAAACGTGAGTGTGATATGCAGGCAGAGATGATGTGCCTAGCTTGTGGTGCCTGGTATAATGCTGTGTTCTTATCATCAACCTAGGTTATTTCTTGCCTCCCAATACACCATTTTACAGGGACCATTACTCCAGGGCAGGGACCACTCTCTTAGGCATAGACCCTGGCATTTCTGCAGCCAAATGAATTATATAATACTCTGTTTTGCTTTGTTGTGTTAAATGGTCTATTATTGTTAATGTACGTCATTATTTTCCTTAATATATATTATTTTACTTAATATGTTTTTTCATGGCATGGGCAACTCACACATTAAGCATTTGGCACTTTAAATGGCAGAAACCATAGGTGCAGCAGTTTCTGCAACTTACAGGTCACACGTTCTACATTTAACATACTATGGCTATGTTCACACACAGGGGGTTATTTCGATACAAGTTGTTTTGAAACAACTTGTATCAAAATAACACCTTATTTCAAAATAAGTTAATTCAAATTAAGGAAATGTTAATTCAAAATAAGGAAAAAAGCCGGGATCGAAATAGCAAGTCTGGACAACACTTATTTTGAAATGAGTCACCATCGTTTCGAAATAACATGTTCCAACGGGATTGTTTTGAAACAATCATTTCAAAACAACATTGTTTCAACACCAAATGGGGTTTAAGTTGTTTCCAAATGATGCCGTTGTTTCAAAACATGGAACCCGTTGTTTCGAAACAACTGTATGTCGTGTGAACATGGCATTTCTTATTTTGAAACAGCCTCTGTTGTTTTGAAATAAGACTGCTGTGTGAACACACCCTATGTGTCAGAAAATGTAGGTGCAGCAGTTTCTGCAACTTAAAGGTAAAGGTAACATGTTTGACATTTAACATACCATATGCAGGAAACAGAGGGAGGTGACAAGTTTTGGGCGGCTGGGGGAACTTGCACTAAGTCTGAGCCGGTGTAATGTTAAGACCAGCTACCTGTCAAGTTGGTGCCGGCTGGGGGAAATTGCACTAAGTCCAAGACCACCAACAGGTCTACCCAGGGGCTGGGGGAAATTGCACTAAGTCTGAGCCAGCCTCCAGGTCAACCCACCTTCTAGCGGAAATTGCGCTAAGCCCAAGCTGGCCACCAGGTCAACCTGCTGCCTGGGGGAAATTGCAGGGCTGGGTAAGGTGGCCATGGGTGGTCCAGATCCAGACCCCCCATATGAGGCTAAGGCTGGGTTAGGTGGCCACTGTCATGGGTAGCCCAGCTCCTGATCATGAGACAAGGAGGGGGACAGGACTGGGTAGGGCAGCTGCCACTGTGGGCAGACCAGCCCGAGATCCCTGACTTGGGCCAGGGCCAGATTGGGCTGCTACCACTCAAGGCACTGGCATTGGGACTCAGAGCACATGGCCCCCTGTGCTCAGTGCCATCAATGCCACTGGATAAATGTATTGTACCCAGCTGGGTTAGTATTCACATATTAAGTGGACCTCCAGTTGACAGACAGTGGTACTGCTGTCATTTTGCTTGTAAGTCACATAATAACATATCATCTGATGGACAGGCAGTGGTACAGCAACTAGCAGCAGCAGACTTTCCATAATATGGGCCCTGTGGTGATAAGACAGGTGTATTGCACCTAACTGGTTTGTTATTCTCATAATAAGGGTCCCACCTTTGTCATAACTGTAGTACTACACCCACTGGGGTTGTTTGTCATGTAATAAAGTGTCCTGCCATGGACCAGCTGTGATACTGAAATTGGCAAAAGCAAATTTTACCTTACAAGGATCCCTCTGGTGGGCAACAGAGGTATTGCATCCAGCTGGGTTGAAATTTTCATAAGGGGCCCTTCAAAGAACAGACTGTTGTACTGTCCCCAAGTATGTTGTTATTCATGTAATAATGGGCCGTGCCATGGATATACATGGTACTGCTCTGACTGGGTTGTTTGTGGCATCTCCTGGACAGGCAGTGGTATTGCAACTGACTAGAGCAGATTTTCTATTTTCTCAGGCTCACCAGTGAACAGATAGGGTTCTGCGCCCACCTGGGTTATTATACACATAATAAGATGCACTCTAAAGAACATTCAGTGGTACTGCAACTGACTGCAGCAGATTTTCCTTTATATCAGGATCTCTGGAGAATAGATGGTGGTATTGAGTCCAGCTGGGTTGCTGTTCTCCTAACAAGCAGCCTCCAGTGCACAGGCAGTTGTACTAAAACTGGCTGCAGAAAACTTTCTATTATTGAGGGCCTTCCAGCAGACAGGCAGTGGTACTGGACCTTACTGGGTTGTTATTCACATAATAGGGGGCCCTCCAGTGGACATACAGTGGTATTTTAACTGTCTACAGCACACTATATATCAGACTTGGCCAAACTGTGGCTCACGAGCCCATGCAGCTATTTAAGGAAAAATTGCACCTCTCGGAAGAATGCAGGAAGGAAGAGCGGCATGGTGAGAGAGAGGGGTGAGAAATTTGCAGTGGTTGGGGACAGCAGAGAGGCAGCAGCATGGTAAGAGCCAGCAGAGGAGCAGCATTGTGAGAGTTGCAGGAAAAGGCAGCATAGTCAGAGCCAGGGGAGGGGCAGCATTGTGAGAGAGGGGAGGGGAAAAGCAACATGGTGAGAGCTGGGAGGGGAGAGGCAGCATCATGAGAGCTGGCAGAAAAAAAGCAGTGTGATACGAGCTGGGAGGGGTGAGGAGGGGAGAGGTAGCATTGTGAGAGCCAGCAGGGAAAAAACAAGGTCATCAGTCAGGTGCAAAGACAATCACTCAAAGTAAGTAAATGTCAGATTCTACAGTTTACCCACACAAAATTAATTCTATTGTCTTTGTCTGTATGCATTATGATACAGTTTTTAATATCATCATCAGAGGCTTCATTCATTTAACAAACTGGATGCACAGAGGCAGAATTAAAGTAGCACCAGCAAGAAGAAGTCTGACCTTCTGAGTGCATGATTTTTTAAAAATACTTTTCTTTTTTGATATTTTTGTCTGGGTAAATATTTTTAAAACTGGCAACATACATTGATCAAAGAGCAAGTCTACAATGAACTACAGATAAGTGATGATAATTAGCAATTTAAACCTGAAAATCAATTGTAAATTAATTTTCTTTTTTTTTTAAATCACCTGGCATTTCCAGATATTGAAATATAATGCAAAAATTATTTCTCTTGTATTTCTATTCTGAGAATTAACTAAGAATCATCAGAAAATGACTGAAAATTGACACAAGTGTTACATCCAGAAATGCTGACTACTGTTGAAAGGTTATTTAAAAAAAAACAAAACAAAACAAAACAAAAAACCCTCTATTAATTTATAGAATGTTACCAGTACTTATTATGGATCATGGTTCATTTTCAGCATGCAAAATGATTTAGACTTAGGATAGACCACCACTACTGAAAACTGGCTTTAGAGAAAAAATATCCTTAAGTCCATTGAACAAGTGTGCCTGAGACATCAGTATGTCATCTGTTTGCAGAAGGAACTGCTAGTACATTTATTTTATAAGAAAAAAATAATTAATATAACTAAGTCAATTACCAGGATAATTTACATTCATTGCAAAGTTCATTATCAGCACTATAATTCTACTAATTAAATAGCATTCAACATGTATTAATTCTTCTTTGTTGTATAGTCAAAATGCATTTATATTTCAGTGCAGTCTTCTTGAATGACTCTATGGGTATCTGAGCCCATTAGACAAGAGTAATTGTTGTGAAGGGCTGAAGATGGAAAATTGTGTTGTAAACTTTCCAAAAAAAGTCTCTCACCAATAAAGATTTTACTTTGTATTATAAAAAACAACAACAACAAACAACAACAACAACAAAACAAATAATGATATTTAGAGTTTATACAAGGTCTGACCTCAAACTGAATAAACTCAATGGGATTTTTACCATAGTATCTTCTGTGCATGGACTCCAAAGCACTTACTGAAACAGGCTCTGATCTTGCACTTTATGTCTCCATAAATTCTCATTGATTTGTTGTGATTCTGAACAGTTGAAAAGGTGTCCCTGTGTGCATCTCTTCACAGGATTAAGATGAGAGCTGTATTTTCCCCTACTATTACTCTCATTTTAAAATTGTGTCTGAGTCCTCAGACCTTTTGTCTTCACTGTCCATGACTATTTTAGTGAGCATGTTTGCTGGTAGAAATGTTGGCAGGCAAGTGGGAGCATGGTCAGGGCTGGGATGGGGTGGGGGCAGAATTGCAGCATGATTGGGGAGAGCAGAGAAGCAGCAGCACAGTAAGAGATGGCAGGGAAGTGGCAACAAGGGTGGGGGAGAGAAGTGTGATGTGGTCAGAGAAGCCATAGCATGTTTAGATTTTCTCATAGACCTTAATGCAGCGTACTTGTTAAAATAAAATCATGTTTTACAAGTCCTAAACATGATGTGGAATACTAAGAAATGAAAATACAAAGGAGAAAAGTTTAAAACAGAATGAAGATTAATTTCAATTTTTGGCACAACTTACTGCTGTGAAGCATCATATTCCACAATAAAATTCAAAATATCATGTAGTACTTAGAGATCAGCATCTGAAAAAGCTTTTACCTACCACATTGACAAGTTACTGCCCAGATTTAAGGGGGGGGGGGGACTTGCCACAAACCTGTAGTTTTCAGCATCTAGTGACAGCTAAATTTTTACTTTATAGGCCTAGTTTCATGGTAATCTTAAATAGTTATTAGAATCTGACATTAGTAGGATCAATATTTTCCCTATTTTTATGATAAAATTAAAGTGTGCAATGCATTTTAAGCTTAGTAATTTTGGAGTAGGGTAAAAATATGTGGTTATACACCTCAGTGCAGCTCTCAAAGGTTTAATAATCTACTTGTGCAGCTCTTGAGTTCTGTAAGTTTGGCCACCCCTGCTATACATTATAAGTTGCCCTCCGATGAATAAACAGTGAGACCGCACCCAAATGGGTTCTAATTCTCATAATAAGGTGCCCGCTGATATACAGTGAATGATACTATAAGTTGCCTGCTGACAGACCCTATCCAACAGAGTGACTGACCTCATAGCCAGCAGACTTACCAACCCACTGTGACAGACTAACTTGACTGACTGACTGACTCACTGCAACTAACTGACTGGAAGGTCGAAACACCTATGAACCCACTGCGATATACTCATGGATAGTGTAGCCAGGTGATGGACTGACCAACTGAGCCTGCCTGCCTGCCTGAATGAATGAATGAATGAACTGCAACAGACTGACTGACAGACTGAGTGACAGGATGACTGACTGACTGGTCCACTTTGATAGAATGACTTGTTAAATTAAATCCAGGCACGTCTTGGTTTCTGTGTCTGCTTAACATACTTCATTTTTGTTCACACACCTACAACAAAACACCATCTTCTATCGTGATGACAGTCAAGTTGTAATAGAAATTCCTTATTCCCCTTTTCTAATTTTGACCAATCTGACAGTAATTAAATAATCTAAAATAGATTGGACCTTTAATTAACTAACTAATTTGTTGCTTACAACAGTTATTTATGATTAATTATTTAATTGAAGTTTTTTTAGTGGCCACTTCCTGACCCCTTACATAATTTTCTTAGCAGTTAGGGTTGCATGCATGCAATATGAGTCTACCAAATTCTACTTGTATTGACCTTATTAAATATTATTAAACCAGATGAGAAAAGGAACATAGATATGTTTAACCTTAACCTCTTATACTATTTGTACAAATGCTACCTTTCAACAATTCCTCAACTTCCAACTGTGTAATTTTTCTTTTTTTTCTTTCTCTCTTTTTTTTAATTTGTAGCAAGAGCTTTTTACAAAAGCTACCTTAGCTCTTCCTTTTTTTCAGTCACTTACTTTGGCATTCAGTTAACCATAGCTGAGCTTTAGTTCATTACTATTTATAGCTATAAGTTATAATAATTCATGTGTTTTGTGATTATAAATCCTTGGTTCTCTTAGTTAGTGTCATGTTTCTTTTGAAGCATCTGATGAAATGGTATTTTCTCCCACGAAAGCTCATGTGAAAAATAAATCTGTTAGTCTTTAAGTGCCCCATGACTCCTTGTGTTTTTGGTGTTGTGTGTGTGTGTGTGTTTCTTTAGCCACTCTTTTTACTGAGTGGAGTCTTAAATATTCTTAAAGTGGCATATTGTGGTTGTAGTCTCTGAGTCACCAAGTCCAGTGTCTGCAACACCACCACCTTAATCTTTGCTTTGTCAAAAACTCTGCACAGCTAAAGTGTATTCAAAGCTACCTCCATTAACAGTTAGAAAATCAGAAGTGCAAGTCTGCATGAAAGGCAGTTAAGGTCATGAAGACATTTAAAAATGCAGCATTCCTTATTAATATGATATTAGGGTTGCACTGCTTTATCTTAGCTCACAGATACAGAGAGCTTGGCAAGAAAGAGGATGAGAAATAGAGATAGGGTAGCAGAAGCTTGACTTTTAGGATGACTTGACTCTTCAGGACCATGTTCTCTGGCTGAAGGTGGTTAAACTCTTCCATATTGTTATATGAGTAAATGAACAACTAGATCTTATATGGGGGACAAGGTGTGAATTGGGCCTCCTGGGATAAACTTCTGAATGTGCCAAAATCAAAGCAAGCTGCAAAACCAGGGGTCAAGCCCACAAAATACTGACAGGTGGTACTTAAACCAGTCTCCCGGTAAGTAACAAAACATGCTTCTGATTCCCCAGTCTGGTCACCACCAAGCATAGCAAAATAGAAACAGCCCCCTTGATTGCACATCAGTTTCTCTGGTCCCCACCTAACCACTGGGTCTCCTAAAGAAATAGGTTCTCCTGACCCCAAAGGGCCAGCCACATCACCCAGATCAATATAGGCTTGGATCTTGCCCAAAAATACCATGCTGCCACCCAATCCTTCACTAACCACAATTAAAAGTTTAATATACAAGGAAAACCAACAAAATATGAGAGAGGTTAGAGGGTCAAAGTGAATCACATATGTACATATGATTTAGAGTCCATAAAAAGCAAGTCTCTGTAAATGTGTAGTTTGCAGGTCAATCCAATTCCTCTGGTATGCACCCAACACCTGGGTGAGTCTCAGTCCTTTGTTCAGTCCCAGAAGAATATTTCCAGCGGATGGTTTTGGTCGCAGACAGACTGAAGACAAAATGGAGATGGGCCACTGCCTTCTATTACCTTTGTCTCTCCCACACTCTCAGAGGCCTTGCCAAATCAAAATGGAGTTAAGTCACATGGTCAGTCTGGGTGACTGGTCAAACAGGTTTCTTCCTAAACCCGGATTTCTCTTAATGGGCCATTAGGAGGACAATGGTTCTGCATACACCCAGTCTGGGATTGCCTTAGAATCAAACAACTTGGAACACACATTAAAACAAACAGTTTTCTAATTTCTAATACAAGCATGCTATCTACATATAAGCCATATAATCATTTTAGCAGATTACAGCCATTCTATTGACACCAAACATGGAATATCACATATGGATTATTGCAAATATAAAATATTAATATGAAAGATAACCATAAACAGTCCCCTAGACCCAGGCAGTGTCACACAAAGCAATGAGCCATGTTTACTGCGAATACAGAAAACCTTCCTTCCCTGTAAAGAAAATACTAGTTAAAATGTGCTATCATCTTTTTTCTCTTATTTTCCAGCAACTGATGCAAGACCTTTCATTGAAAGAATCCTGTCCTTCCTCTACTGTGTAAGATTCTGGAAGGGACCTTGCTCATCAGTCTCTCGTTCTCCCATTGCTATATGCTCGGTTATGATTTTGCTGGCATTAATATTACAAGAAATAACATGTCAGAAAGTAAAGTGCCTGTGCACCATTGGTTAAAGCCGTGAATAACAAACTGGTGGGAATAATTATATTCACTCTTATAATATATATTATATTAATATTCATTTTTTGGTTGTTAACATAAGCAAATACAGCTCTTTGAGGAGTTGTTATGAGTGGAAGATTTTTACATACTTTTAAGCACAATAGGATTCTAATAGTGCCCCCCCCCCCCCAGTGTCCTAGTCACTCAGGGCATTTAGGATGAACAAGTTGCCAAAAAAGGTTAATGCTTGACCCAATCTGCCTCTGAGGTGCTGTATTTTCCTCTTTTATCATCTGGCCTCACAAAGAGGGTCCCAGGGGAGAGAAATGCCCAATTGCCACTTCTTGCCAGCAATACAGGTAATCTGAATGTGACCCTTTTGGTAAGCTCCCATGAAGGAGTATATTAACTGATTGGTTGGTAAATGGGGATGGGGAGGGGCATAATTATGTGGGTCCCTCCATGGGACATCAGGACTGGCTATCCATTTAGGAGTGAGCAGAAGCCTCTCTTCCTTCCAGGCATTTACAGTATAAGAAAAAGGTCTGTTTTGGAGGAAGAATTCTGTGTGGGCTTGTGTGGGTCATTGGGCAGGTACGAGAGGGAAGAAGATAAATGTTAGCCAATGTATGAGTTCAAACTAAACAAATGTAGCCATGTTAATTCAAACTAATACTTAGTTCAAATTAACTTAATTTGACCTTCCTCCCAAGATGCATGACACTCTGGAAGGAAGCAGCAGCTCTCCAGTGCCTGGGGCAAGCAGCCCCAAAGGCATCCCCCCATCTTCAGGGGGCCAATGTGGCCCCAACCCCCTGGCTGGGATGTGGGGTGGTAGGGACCCCTACACACAGTTCTACAGACCCAGCTAGGTTTGGGGAGGGAGCCCCACACCTGGCTCCAACAGCACTGCCCAGGCATGGGGAAAGGATCCCTATGCCCAGCTGTAGCCATGCTGATGGGGAAGGGGGAGAAGGGGTCACCCTACACCCAGCTCTGACAGTGCTGCCAGAGTATACGGAGAAGGGATTTCCCCTGCCTGGCTCCAGACGTCCTTCCTGGGTGCAGGGAAGGGATCCCTGTGCTGGGCTGGATCCACACTACCCTGGCATGGGAAAGGGACCCCCACATGCATGGGAACCTTCCCTGTGCCAAGGTAGCACAGCTCCAGCTAGGTGTGGGTGACCTTTCCCCATGCTTGGGCAGCAATGTTGGATCCCAGCAGGGGCAGTCCCTTCTCCCTGAACTCTGGCAGTGCTGTCAGAGCTGGGCTGGTGGAATCCCTTCTCCATCCACCCCAGTAGCACTGTCAGAGACTGGCAGGGGGGAATCCCTTCTCTCTTCCCCCTTGCAGCATGCCTCCAGCTGCACGGGGAGAATCCTTTCTCCCCCTCCCTCAGCAGTGCTGTCTGAGACCAGGCATCATAACTGTCAGGGGGTGTACTCTGGCCCCAAGGAGCCCTGCCAGGGGAAAACATCCCTTGCCAGGCTCTAGCCTTCTGAGACATGCATGGGGGGGAAGCATCCCCTGACCAGCTCTAGTGGCATCATTGCATGCTTTTCCCTGTGACCAGCTCAGAGTGCTGCAGCCAGGCAGGAAATTGAGTGGGGGCATGGCCTTTCTTGGGGCCATGTTGCCACACCTTCCATGGTGCCCCTCTTCCAATTCGACCTAGCAATTCTTGTCCATGGACATGCTTCTTCAAATTAGTTTTACTTGTGTGGACATGTAATAATTATTATTTCAAATTGATTAGTTCAAATTCAGCTAATTTGAACTAATGTTCTAAGTGTAGACATAGACTGTGAGGCATTGGCTGCCAACAAGTGAATTAGATTGCAGCTGGGAACAAAAGCAACACTGCAAATGAATAGTGAAGATTTGTAAAAAAAATGTTATAATCCTGTAACCTTCTGCTCCGTAACTTTCTGTTTGGAATGCAGCAGCTAAGTTTCATTTGCTAGTCAGTTGTTAGTTATGAAGGAAGAGCTGTAAGGGGTGATTGAGTTGGTATACATAGATGGTTCCATCGAGGTGCCATTTACCAGATCTGTACAGAAAGACTCCAGGTGGTCAAAAACTGTGATTGTGGCAAAAGAAGATGACATTCACAAGGAATACCAAAACATCAACATGATTAAGATATGCAACAGGAACAGAACAACAAAGAGTTCATGTTTGTTGTTTTGTAAAAGATGCATAAGAACATCAAAGATGGGAATGAGATGACCTCATGCCTATTGTTTTGGCCTATTAAAAAGGGTGAAGAAAATGAAGGAATTTGGATTTATTCTGCATATCCTAAGGAGCATCATGTCACAACCAAATAGATCCTGCTCCATCACTCGACTTCAGCTACCTGGCCAGTAGTCTGACTCGAGCAATTTTGAAGCTGGTAACTATCTTCCTCCTGCAGAACTCTCTCTCTCTCTCCCCTCTCTCCCCACCCCCTGTGTGTGTGTGTGTGTGTGTGTGTGTGTGAATTTTACGGAAGGTTTCTGTCCTCGCTGAGCTCGCCTTAGGACACCTGCGTTAGAGTATGACAGATGTATCGCCGCAAATAAACTCCCCACCTGATACTGTTCCTGGAGTGGGTCATGCCCGGCATGCACCAGGTGCTTGGAGACAGAAGTGAGAGACCCTCGGGACTTGCCCCCCACCTCACCAGGTAAGTGAAAAAACAATAAGAATAGCGGTATTTCCCCAGCTGCCTGGAGGCTTCCCACTTATTGTACACCTCTCATGTCTCTTCACAGTGCCAGACTAGAGTCAAGCTCAACAGGGTCTTCTTTCCCCGCTCATTCTGCCAAGCCCATTCCCTTGGCTGTGGTTTCGCTAGATAGTAGGTAGGGACAGTGGGAATCTCATTCATCCATTCATGCACGTCACTAATTAGACAACGAGGCATTTAGCTATTTAACAAACCCTTGCGGGTTTCTTTTACGAGTTATTCGGAGTATCTGGTACCCCAGGTGGCCCGTCCAAACTATGTCAATCCAGTGATTACAGTCATGATATTCTAATCATTACAAGATTCCCAGCTACACCCTCCTGGTTATGATCTTTATTAACAAGGTGTTTTATAAAGGAAGGGTTATTCTTACCAAGGGAAGCAGAGACATTTACAACATCAACAGAGTACAGTAGTGTTCTACGACTGAAGAATTTGGCAGTAGTTCTTTGCTCGGTATCAGAAAGTCCGAGTGCTGTCAGCACCTTGTAATTGATTTCAGGCCATTTTCCTCTTGCCCCCAACAGGAATCCGAAGTATTCCACATCTTCTGCACCCGTTAGTTCATTTATCTGGGGTGTGAGGGAATTGTAGTGTTGAACTTTGTCATCCCCAGCGTCGTGGAAGACATTGTCCCTGTATTTGAACTGGACAGTCACATCCACAAGCAGAGCTTTTCGGTCTTTCACAAAGATCAAGTCTGGTTTTCTCAGTTCATTCCCTGAGGTTTGCAGTTGTGGTTCCTGGTATGTGGTCCACTTTAGTTTTTTTTTGCCTTCTGTTTGAGGATGTTACACAGTTTATTATGGCGTTGGATTCGTGCACCCTGCAATGCTGGACATTGGCCCAGGATGTGTGAAAGGGATTCATATCTGGCTGGGCAGTGTCTGCAATTGACATTCATGTTCTTATTTCCACGCCTTGTGGTGTATACATTCGATCTCAGCTTAAGCGCTGTAATGTAGTGACGGGCTGGGAATCCCCTGTAATTCCTCAGCCAGTTGTTGCTTATTGTATCATTTTTAAAGTGTTGGATGCCACTCCGTTGGCATTGCTTGTTCTTCCATTCTGAGAGTTCAGATTCTCTCCAGCTACATGGGATCGGGTATATTGTTTTTGCAGCTGGTTTCTCCCATTCTCTCAATTCATCAAGTACACCCTGAGGAAGCTTGTAATCAATGTATACTGGGGCAGAGATGACAGGGATCTTATTCTCATCGCCACCAGCAGTTATCCACAGTTATTGGTAGTCTTCCACAATCCCATTAGCTAATGCAATGCATCAGATAGTCTCTTCTTGGGAGTGGGCTATTCTGTGCAACCACCTTGCTTGAATGGATGGAATGAGACTTGTTAGTTTGGCCACTCCAAGACTCCCATCTCTGGTTCTAGAGTATAAGAAGTTGTCACACGTGTCCGCTGGAAGGTGTAGCCATTCTTTGATTACTCTCCTTATGTTCTTATTGAGGGAGGAGAGGAGGGTTTTCTTTACATCAGTATGGTCAGCGAGGTAGATGAGGCACAGTACAGTAAAAGTGTTTAGTATTTCTAATTTTTGAGGAGGTTTCAGAAGGGCCCTTGTGATCCTCTGAAACCAGTTGTCAAGTTTTTCAGACAATGCTGGCTTTGAAAAGCCAATCCATGGATCGACTTTCAGTCCAAGGTATTTTTCTGATTCACCTGGAGCGATCATGTTTAAATCATCACCTGATATCTTCCAGGGTTCACAATTGTTTATTGTGTATGAGTCATGAGTTGGGCTTAGAAAGAACCCATGACATTTTTTCGCTTGTACCTTCAAGCTAGATAGTCTGCAGAAGGCTTCCAGAATCTCAATGTTTCTTTTCATGCCGTGCCAGGTTTCGCTTAGCATGACCAGGTCGTCAGCGAAAGCTAGTGCTGTAATATTTTTGTTCTCATGCGAGAAGCCACTTCCAGCTGTTTCAAGTTTTGAGATGAGTGGGTCTAGCGCAAGGTTGAATAGCAAAGGTGACATGGGGTCACCTTGCTTGACCCCCATGTTTATACTGATCGGTTCAGTTGAGTCTTTGCTAACTTCTATGTGAGTGCGGACATTAGTGTAAGGGTCAGCGATGATTTGTATAATGTGTTGATCGAGGCCTCTTTCGTGTAAGACCCACATGATGTGTTCATGAGATACAGAGTCAAAGGCTTTGGCAATGTCCACAAATACAACCCCTAATGGCTTTTTTGATCATTTAGCATCCCTCGTCAGTAGGTGCAGGATTTTCAGGTTTTCAGAGCAGCCAGGTGCTGCAATGAAGCCTCTCTGTCTTGCATTAAGTGGTCATGCTTTAGCCAACCTGGTTGTCAATATTCCCAAGAATAACCACAGGACAATGGAGCCGATAGTAATAGCCCGCCAGTTCCCTAGTTCTTTTAGGGCTTCAGGATCCATTGTTTTCGGGATTAGAATGGATCTACATTCCTTGATCTTGTTAGGAATGTATCTCGTAACCAGCCATATATTAAACAGGCCTGTCAGCCTTTCACCTTCAGGGTCTTCACAAAGCAAGTCATCTAGGCTGATTTTATCAGGGCCCGGAGCCGATTTTTTGTTCATCTCCTTGATAGTCTTGATTACTTAGTTGGCCGATATTAGGAGCTTGAAAGCTGAGTTATCAGCTTTGCTATGGGACGTAAATTGTCCTAGGCCATTAAAGGGGGTATGAGTCTCCTGTTTGTCCTTATAGATTTTCAGGACTTCTTCTGGTGACACTTCACATTGAAGTCGTTTGGTATCATCAAGGATGATAGAGGCAAGTTTGCACCTGTCTCGGTTTAATAGGTGCTGGTATTTTAGAAGGTGCCTCTCTTAATTGCTCTTTATCACAGCCATGATTTTGCTCCCTTAAGTTTAAAGTTCCCTTTTTCATTGTTGTGTCTTTTTGTTCATTTTGGTTCAAGCAAAGTTCGGCAAAAGGTGGAGAGGATGTCACTGGAGGTCTGTTCAACCATTTGTTGAATCTTGTGGTCCACATGACGCAGCTTGTTGCTGAATCACCCTCAGCTTGACTCTGATTCCCAGCCGGACAGAGGACGAGGCCTGTCCATCGCCTGATGATGAGACTATGCTGTTGGTGCACAGATGGCTTTAGTTACTGGGGTAGTAATCATCAGCCTACCCGGGGAGCTCACTGGACAGCTTCTATATGGAGTTGACCAATGAGGCTCTGCTGTCCTCTCTCACAGGCTCTGTGGCTTGCATCCCGTTGGGGGGAACCTCTCGCGGAGGCTCTGCCCGATGGCAACCTGCAGAGAGGCCCACACAGCACGCTGCATGTGGGGCCCCTGGATGTTTTGGCTGAAAGTACTTTTAGGGTCAAGGGTGGATGGGCCTCCTGTGTCCTGGGCTCAGGGAACAAATAACCCACTGGACCTCCACCTTGGTACGCAGGCCAGGTGGCAGTATTAATACTGTGAAAAACAACCTGATTGAGGCATCTGTGTATGCCCAGCATTGCCCTCCGAGAAGGGCCCTAAATTACCGGACTTGACGATATTGCCTGCCCGTTAAGTTGAGAATTTCTGGAGGTTCTCTGCTAAGACCTATGCCGACTGATGCCATCCAGAAGGATTCTGAATGGTAAGATTTCTCCTTACTGTGCCACGAGGGTCTATCCTCGCGTGATGACATTTCCATCCTGCGCCTTGTCCAAGCTGTCTCCCTGTCCTTTTCATGGGATTCTCGTGATGATTAGACAACATGCTCGAGTCACTCATGAGTGCATCTGGGTTGGACGGGACATACGGGTCCAACCACCGAGACGCAAATAATCCCGTGTGGTTTTGAAAAATAGCCAAATGCCTCGTCATCTAATTAGTGACGCGCATGAATGGATGAACGAGATTCCCACTGTCCCTACCTAATATCTAGTGAAATCACAGCCAAGAGAATGGGCTAGGCAGAATCAGCGGGGAAAGAAAGGTCCTCGGTTACGCCCTGCACGAGGGCAGATGGAGGGGACTCTCGGAGGAGGAGGGTGCGGCCGCCTACTGTCCTTCTCTGTCAACATGTGTTGATCTTGTGGCTGCTAGACGCCGTGGCAGGGTGACCCCCGCCACCCCACCATGCAGAACAGACCACATGCTCATTCTTTCTGTCCTTCGCCACACGAGGGAAGGCAGGTGGGAGAGCTGACAGGATGGCGGGAAGGCCAGGGGACCAACGCGGGGGACCAAAGGCACTGAGTGCACCCAGCCACCTGGACCACCTGCTCGGGAAAAGCACTTGAGCCAGCAGGCAGAATGGCTTGTGAGAAGCACAATGTAAGAAACGGCCACCAAGTCAACCCACCTTTAAAGGAAAGGGGTTGACCTGCTTGGACAGCCTGCTAGCCACCAGGTCAACCTCAGCTTATCAGTACGGGTTGACCTGGTGGCCGGTTAGAAGGATGCCCACGCTTTCACCTACTATAGGTAAACCTCCCCGTCTCAGCCTGGGTTGACCTGGTGGCCGGTTGGAGGGGCACCTGCACTTTTCCCTCCACCATGTCAACCTCCCCTTGGAAAGCACAGTGTTGACCTGCTGGCCCGGCCTG
>VOCP01028650.1:0-20303 GCA_007922195.1 Podocnemis expansa
AGACTAACATGGCTGCCCCTTTTGAACTTGGCAAGAGGTCAGCCATGCAACATAGTTTTCATTTGCAAGAGGGTAGATAGAATCTCCTGCAGAGTCTTATAGCTGGAAGGGAGCACATGATATTCTCTCTAAAGAACTGTTTTAAATTACTCAAGGAATAACAGTAATAGGTTTTGGAAAAGTTCCTCTTCTGGTCTACTTTGACTCTGGGTCCAGATTTCATGGTCTCTGCAATCTCAGAGTGTCCACTTCCAGATTTTGGTTCATCTCTGGAAGCTATCAAGTAGCCTTGTGACATTTTTAAAGACTAACACATTTATTTATCCCATGAGCATTAATGGGAGAAAATGCCACTTCATCAGCAGCTTTGAAAAGGAGGAAATATGGGGAACTAGTCTCTAGAAGTGCCACAAGACTCCTGGTTTGTTTTGCTGAACTATTCTAACATGGCTTCCCCTTCTATGGAAACTGTGATTTTCAAGCTTAGGCCTTGTGTATCCCTCACTCAGGCCTCAGGAGTAGCAACCCCATCCCTCCTGCCCTTAGGCAAGGAATATTTAGCCTTGCTCCTGAGTGTATCAATCAAGCCAATTGAGGAGTAGGATTGAGACAGTTGAGTCCAGCCCTTCCTTGAATGCAAGAGCAGACTGAAGTCCAACAAGATTCTTTAGGAAGGCGAGGCAAGTGACTAGCCTTGGCTATGTCTACTTTAGCCCAGCTTAGTTCAGACTTGCAAGTCTGTACTAAGAAGTCCGAGGTTAGTCCGAACTAACCTCAGGCTAGTCCCAACCAACCATGGACTTGTTAGTTTGAACAAACCATGTGTTCTAGTTTGAATTAGCGCTTAGTTCGAACTAGAAAGTGCAGATAGTTCAAAGTAGAGGCTTAGTTTGACCTTTGTAAGTACGAACTCAGCCTTTGTCCGGGTCTTGCCCATGTGAAGTTCAAACTCAAATTTGAACTAAGTGCTCAAGTCAGGACTAGTTCCGGGTCTTACTAGTTTGGACTAAGAGTTCATTTGTCCAAACTAAGAAATTTCTTAGCTTGTACTAGGGAAAGGCTGGTATAGCCATGGGCTAAATTGGTCCGGACTAAGCTTCCTTAGGCTGGACTAGTTTGGCAGTGTAGATATTGCCCTTAAAGAGCAGTTACCTGCTGAAAAAGGCATGAATGCATCATTCATCACAAATTGTCCATCTGAGCTGAGAAAATGTTGAGGATCGAATTCTTCAGGCTTCTTCCACTGAGTCTTGTCCCACAATACAGAGGCCAGTAAGGGGATGATATAAGTACCCTAAAAATGATCATGAAATAAAAATTAGAACCAGTCAAAATTTATCCACTGAAATGTGATTTCAGTAAAAATATGTGTTGAAAGGTTCAATTTTTGGCAACAATTTCTGCAAACTCAATTTTTTTTTTACTGATAACCACAATTTTTACTAAGAACTAATTATTTTTGAAAATAGAAAATGTTCAGAACAAAGGGTCTTGAAACCCAGAAACAACTTTTTCTGTTTTTGTCCAGAGCTTTTTAATGACATTGAGAGAAAAAACCCCTTAGGTCCTTAAAATAAAATTTGCACGTGAATACCTCGTGTGGATCTAATCTCTTTTATTTTGAAATAAAAGAGGTGTGTGGACATCCCCAACGAGTCCTAAAGACCAGTTAAAGACTAATGCATTTTTAAATAAGAATTAATAGAAAAAAATAATTGGCATTTTTCTAGCAGCTCTAATTAAAATATCAGATTGACTAGAAATTGTGAGCTTCGCTCAGAAAGATAATGGGCCAGATCATTAGCTGGTATTAATTGGCATAGTATTGGATCACTTCAGTTGAGCTATGCCAATTTGCATCAGATGAGGATCTGGCCCAGTAACATAATCCAGTATGTATGTCCCTTCAGGGGATGCCCAGAGCTGGGCTCCTTCCCCTTCTCACACTTCCTTATCAATATTTCATTTGTCTTTATTGTTGACAATCTTTTTGGCCAACATACTCTGCTACTAATTTCCCATAACCATGTCAGTGGTTTGAACCAGGGCATTGCATACATCATGACATGTTTTATGTTGATGTTTGTTTTGTGTGAGCTCAGCAGTTTAAAGTTTGACTAGTCTGTGGATGGGAGTTGTCTAGATTGAGTGAGGCATGCTGCCAGAAGGGGTGTGGGTAGCTTCTTTTCTTTTGGAGACAACATCGATTCTGTTGGATAGGATAACATGCGTGTTGTGCTGTTGTTTGGGAGGGAGTTGGCATGTGAAGCCAGAGTGGTTACAGAGTATTCAGCCTGCCATCAGTTTCATGATAGAACATTGTTAGTTCTCTTCAGTCAATGAGCAAAAGAAATCATTAGAACATGTCCTCCCTTATTCTCCTTTAAATCAACTGATGCGACAGTATGTCCCTCTACAGTTGTACTGATGCCATTGAAAAAACAAACCCACTCTTAGCTCCAGGTAAGTGCTCTTGTGATTTTGCTGCCGAACACCCGAGATTCAATTCCACCCTAATCTCTGTGATGTTTATGTGAATGAGTCATAGAAGATTTGGGTTGGAAGGGAGCTCAGGAGGTCATCTAGTTCAAGCCTCTGCTTAAAAAGGACCAACCCCCACTAGATCATCCTAGCCAGGGCTTTGTCAAGCCATAACTTAAAAACCTCTAAGGATGGAGACAAGTTTCAGAGGGGTAGCCATGTAAATCTACTCAGCAGAACACACAGGGGCTCCTGTGGCACTTCTAAACACTGCCACATTTATTTATCACATGAACTTTCATGGAAAAATCCTGCTTCGTCAGAAGTATGAATTGCAAACTACAGTATAGAAGGTGATATCTAACTTCAGAGAAGGGTAAGTCACAAGGTCAGTTAAGATTTTTTCTGGAAACCAAGAAAGTTGCTTTGATTCAAACATTGTGGCAAGGATGATAAGAAGGTGGGAAGGTTAAAAGAGAAGAAAACCACCTTTTGTAATGAGAGAACCAATCCAAATCTCTATTCAGACCTAATTTAATGGTGTCAAATACGCATATGAATTCTAACTCTGCAGTTTCCCTTTGGAATCTTGATTTGAAGTTCCAAAGGTGTAGCCATGTTAGTCTAGTTCAGCAAAAAAAGCAAGGAGTCCTGTGGCACTGTTAAAAACTAACCAATTTATCACATCATGAAATGGGATTTTCTGCCACAAAAGCTCATGTGGTACATAAATTGGTTAGTCTTTAACAGTGCCACAGGACTCCTTGTCTGATCTGAAGTATTTCTGCTGAGGCACTGTAACTGTCATGTCTTTTACAGAATGTCTAGGGGGGTTGAAGTGCTCCCCTCTTGTTTTTTTTAATGTTGCCATTCTTGATATCTGATTTGTGTCCATTTGGGTCAGCCAAACTCTACTGCCTCTGCATGAGAAAATAACTGGACACAAGTTTTCCACCTCCTTATCTACTGTTCCACATTATCTGAATCCTAACAACTTGCTTGGTTTGCTGAAAAAATCTGAACTGACCTTGTGACTAACACTTCTCTGCAGTTACACAACCCTTTCCATAATGTTGTTTCCATTTCATGCATCTCATGAAGTGGGATTTTACCTATGAAAGCTCAAACGATAAATAAATTTGTTAAATTCCAAAGGGGTAGCTGTGTTAGTCTAGTCCAGCAGAGCAAACAAGGAGTCCTTGGCAGTTTTTAAAGACTAACAACTTTATTTATCTCATGAGCTTTCCTGGGAGAAAATTCCACTTTGTCAGCTGCTTTGAAGTTTTTAAAAGCACCACAGGACTCATTGTTTGTTTTTCTAAGGCTATGTCTACACTTAGATTGTTAAATTGATTTAACTTAAATCAATCTAATTGAATCAATATAAAAGCAATTAAATCTATTTAAGTTAAATCGATTTAACATGTCCCCACTAGAAACCCAAATTGAACTTGCATGTCCATGGACAGGACTTGCTAGTTTGATTTAGGAGAAGGGCAGCATGGGAGGTGTGACAAGATGTCCCCCAGGAAGGGCCATGCCACCACCCAATATCTAGAAAGAGTTAGGCACTCTGGTAGGGAGAAAGGCAAACAGTGTTAATCAAAATAACAGTTAAATTGAAATAACACGGCTACACGGTTATTTCAAAACAATAATTTCAATTTAACCATCATTTCAATAAAGCAATGTTTTATTATTTAAAAATGACCATTCCTTATTATGAAATGAAGGAGCTCCTCATTTCAAAATAAGGAAAGCTCGTGTAGACATGCACTACTTTAAATTGAAATAATCATCATTATTTTGATTTAAAGTGTAAGTGCAGAAATATCCTAAGAATAGAGGCTATGTCTACACACACATGGTTATTTCAAAATAAGGACTTCGAAATGAGTTATTTCGAAATAAAATCCTTATTTTGAAATAAGTTAATTTGAATTAACAAAATGTGAATTCGAATTAAGTGAAAGCCTGCAATCCAAATAGCTGTTATTTTGGAAGGGATATTTCGAAATAAAGCCATTTGGACCTGTTGTTTCGAAACAGTTGTTTCAAAACACAGTGTTGTTTCGAAACAACAGGTCTAAACGGCGTTATTTCGAAATATCCCTTCCGAAATAATGGCCGTTTCGAAAACATCCAGGTTTTACTTTTTCAGAACGACGATTCTTATTTTGAAAGGACGGGATCCATCCTTTCGAAATAAGAAAACATCATGTAGACCTAATTTATTTTATTTCGAAATAATGAGTGTTATTGTGAAATAAAAGTGCCGTGTAGACATAACCAGAGAGTCCAGCACTGCCCTGGGTAATCTATTCATGTGCTTCACCACCCTCCTAGGCTATGTTCACATGTAAACTGTTATTTTGAAATGAGTTATTTCGAAATAAAGTCCTCATTTCAAAATAAGTTAATTCAAATTAAGAAAATGTTAATTTGAATTAAGGGAAAAGCTGAAAGCGAAATAGCATGTCCAAAGACAGGACTTGTTATTTCGCTTTAGGAGAGGGCCACCATGGGAGGCGTGGCAAGATGGCCCCCTCCCTGGGCCATGCCCCTGACCAATAAAGGCTAAAAGGAAGGCACCCTGAGAAGGAGAAGGGCAAAAGTGTTATTTCAAAATAACACATCCAAACGCTATTGTTTTGAAACAACCGTTTTGCAATAACGGCTATTTCGATTTCATGCGAGGTTTTACTGTTTCAAAACAACAGCCATTATTTTGAAACAAGGGGCCCTGTTGTTTTGAAATAATGGAACGTCGTCTGGACGTAAGAAATTTCATTTCGAAACAACAGCTGTTTTTTCGAAATAAAACTCTCATCTGAACACAGTCCTAGAGAAAAAGCTTTTCCTAATATCCAGCCTGGACCTCCCCCACAGCAACTTGAGATCCCCCACTGCAACTTGAGACCATTGCTCCTAATTCTGTCATCTACAACTGCTAGATAATGGGACATTTTGTCTGGTGGAATTTAAATTCTGCTTTTGTAGTTTGAATTGGTGAGCTTTAAGATCCAGGAAATGAACTATTACTGAAAATCATACTTTTGGAATAACATAGCCATGAAGATTGACATCCTGCGTTGTCTCGTGAGGCAAACTCATTGGCAAGATATTCGCAAACCTCTGAATTTCATGGATGACTGCATTCGTATATGGCATTTCCTTCCGATGCTCATAATGAAGCTGGGAAGATCCTATAACTCTTTCAATTTCATCATGAACATTTTCTGAACAGTTAAAAAAGAAAACAGAAACAGGTGCTTAGATGCTTTGGTGATGAGAAGCCCTTACGCCAAACTAGACAGAAAGGAAAAAATATACAACTGGTATTTGCTAAGCAACATAATCTATACCCTTTAGGAGATAAGCATATTGTTTCTAAAATGCTGCTGACCATCTTAGTTGTTAAGGCTGAAAAGGAACAAGGTTCAGATGGGTAATATGGGAGCAGATGTAAGTGGGCCTCTTGTACCTCTGAACAGTAGTAGCCTGTTGTGCGTAGAGCAGTTACTATCTCAGTCTAAAAAGCAGGGCCTGTTCTTTTGTGGTTTGATCCTATGGGGTGCTAACATGACTCAGATTCCACTTATTAATGAGAGTTGAGGGTGCTCCCTATCTGCATGCAACTGTTGAGGTTTACAGTACATTGTGGTCTCTTCTATCCTTAGTACAGTCCAAGATTTAGGGACACTCAGTGTGCGTACATAAGACAGCAAAGACTGCTTTAGTCCTTGTCTGCACCAGCAAGTTTTGATGACAAAAGACAGCTGTTGTCGACAAAACAGTTCTAGTGTACACACTAAACCAGTGGTTTTCAAACTGTTTTTTCTCAGGACACAGTTGAAAAAAATCATTTATGCCTACGACTCAACAACTACATCTTTGAGCAATGCGTTCCAGTCTTTTTGGTGCTGGCAGGAAGGAGCACCGCAACCCAGTGTCTGAGGGTCTGAGACCCAGTATTGAGTCCCACCCCTAAGTTTGAAAACCAGTGCGCTAAACTCTCCCTTTGTTGACAGAACTGCCCTGTTTTGCCAACAAAATAAAACCCCCTAGATAATTGGCTTAGGGCTTTTGTTGGTGAAGTTAAGGTGGCAGAGTGTCAATGTGGACACTCTGCCTCCGTACAGTGGTGGGGAGCTGTCACACTTCTCAGTTTCACCCTCCTGGCAGTGGAGGGACTGACGATGCTGGGGATGGAGGAACCCAAGACGGGGTGGAGGCAGAGGGCAAGCCACTGGGACAGAAGAGCCCTGGTGGTGCAGGGGGTTGAAGCCACCAGGTACAGAGGAGCTCCAGTGTCTGGGATCGGAAGTTTCTGGTGCTCCTCGGTTCCCAGCAGCAGTGCAGCTGAAGCCGCTGAGCATTCCCGTTCACTGGAAACTTCGGGCCTGCTGCAACCAGAACAAAGGAGCTCCAGTGGCTGCCACTGGGGATCGATCGGCAGACTTCCTGGAGTCCCAGAAGGAGGCAGCCACTTGGGACTCATCCACCTTGGGGGCTTCTAGTTGGGACCAGCTGAGCCCCAGGTGGCTGCTTCCACCATCAGGAGCACCAGGAGGCTTCAGCCTGCTCCTGGGGACCCTGGAAATGGTGTGGGGTAGCAGGGAGAGTGTGGGAGAGTTTGCTGTCTCAGCTCCTCCATTCTGCCTCTTTTGTCAGTGGAAGAAGTCTCAGTGAGGATACAGTAACTGACAGAAGGAGGACTGTGTGTATGCCCACCACAGAATGCTCTAGTCTAGACATAGCCTTAGACAGAGAGCCAAATGATCAGGGAAAACCAATTTCAGCAGCCTCAGTAAAGAATTCCCTTTAGTTTCAAGGGCCAAAGTGGTAGCCATGTGGGTCTACTTCAGCAAAACAAGCAAGGAGTCTTGTGGCACTTCAAGACTAACCAATTAAAATGAAATAAAAATAAAATTAAAGCTCATGTGACAAATATATTTGTTAGTCTTGAAGTGCCACAGGACTCCTTTCTCCTTTAGTTTCAATACAGGCAAGTCTGTCTTCTCACTGTTGGGAGGGGTGACATCAGGCCATCACCCTTGATCTTGGTCTCTGTATTTTTGTGAACACAGTGCAGACAAATCACACTCAGTACATATAGAGCAGAGCAAGAGATGTGATAAATAGGTAGAAGTGCTAGGAAACCTTACTCTGAATAGCTGGGTATTTCATCATAAGGAGGAGGCCCCAGCGGAGTGTGGTAGAAGTTGTGTCCATCCCAGCAGTGAACAAATTACTCACCAGGCTTTGCAAATTCTCATTTTTGAAATAGGAATTGGGATTAGATTTTTCCTGCAAGTATAAAACTCTCCATTAAATTTAAAAATATTTGCAGATCATGGAAAATCTGCATTGACCATCTCCTTCTCTCTCTCCTCCCTTCCCTCACACTGTTGGTACCTCCAGCTGCCTGACAAAAAAGGCATCAATTAAACTTCTCTGGTCATTGGGATCTAATTGCTTCAGGTAGCTGCTGAAAGTCTGCTGAATAAAGGAGTAGATTTCTTCCAGATTATTAAAGACAGTCTTGTGATCTCCTGGTAGGAACCCAAGGGCAGGAAAGGTATTGAACAGCTAAAGGAAGGGAATATAGGAACAGTTAGCAAAGGAGAATGCAGATCATAATAGTTAACAATTCATTCATAATCTATATGTCAGTTTACAGCAATATGTATTGAGAAGATAAATACAACCTTGTAAATGATACCATGAGCCTTCCACATGCTGAATTCCCATTGCAGTCAATGCAACATCTCTTTGAACTAGTCTTCTGGCATACGTCCTTAACTACTTTACTGCTAACAATTTACGCTATTGCTGCCACTGGAACTGATGATTAAAAAATGGTGGGAGAACTACTGTAGACCATGTTAACCACTGTCAGCTGAGTATATTGCAGAAAGGACATAAAATCTCATGCTTTGGGCAAAAGTCAATCCTCTAAATAACAGTGGTGAGGCTTGTGGACAGGATTTTCCATGAACAAGTTATTCACTGTTGGCAGGTTATCAATAATTGTCTGTCATGAGGTTTCTTGCTGGAGTATCCACTACTGTTTATTGTTAGAGATGGTGTGACATATGCTTCATCCCATATAAACCTTTATGATGTGATTGTGTATTATTCATTTCCACCCTTGTAGTGTAACTGTGTTTTGTTTAATGCAAAGTATGTCAGGTGTGGTGCTTTTGGAATGATCAGGACATACTGAACATTATTGTTGTGGGGGTATACTTCTTGCAGTGTTGTATGTATGACAATGAAGCTCTGTTACATAATATTCCAAAATATGTGTCTCCCCTGGCTTGAAGCAAAACTATAAAAGCAGAGAGGCAGTTCGTACCGCATTAAGGCATGCCTAAAAGTACTCAGCTTTTCCTGAAATGATGGACTAGACTAAGTAACTTTCTGAAAAAGGGATACTCATTGACTCAGAACATTGAGAAGAACATGCAGGAACACTTGGTCACCTGACGCTGAATAAGGGAGGTGAGGCCCTTGTAGAGGCACAGGGATGTTTGAAAAAAAAACATTTTGAGCTCTTTTCTCTTTTAAAGCCCAGCCATGAATATAATCAAGCAACGGAAGAATTGACCTAGCCTATTTGGAGGCTATCAAAAAGCCTGTGACAACAACAATCTAAGATAGTAAGTGGCTGGAAGTGTTAAGTTTAGTTTAGAACAGGGGTATCATATAAGCGGCCTGCAGGCCAAATATGGCCTGCAAGCCTCTTCCTTCCAGCCCGTGACTACATTCAGCAGGACCACACTCTCTCCCTAACAGACAGACCAAGAGTGAGTGAGCGAGTGTGTGGTCTCGCATACCAAGCTCTCCATAACGCCACGCGAGTGTCAGGTCTCATACCACCATAGATTGTTTGGTATGCCCTTCATGAGACCACACTTTCTTCCTAACAGAGAGAGTGTTATCCCATACTGCCATTTTGCATACACAGGACTCTACAATGCCATAAGAGAGCCCACATATTTCAATTGATGGTATGTACAGCCTACTTGAAGTACATTTAAGTCAAGTCTTGCCCTCCACAGAAAATGAGTTTGACACTCTGGTATAGAATATGGTTTACTTTTGATTAAATCTGACCTATTTTCCTCCAGTTTATAGTCCCTTAAATCCTTTCTGTACTTATTAAACATATTTGTTTGTTTCATCGAAAGAAGCACATGTGTTTTGGGTGTGTGAAGAGACTTCATTTAAAGTGACGGAGCTGGCACATATAAATTTCTTTGATAAATTAAAGCACATATAAGGTTGCAAAATTGAGTGAGTAATATAGCACTCTGTAAGGGTATGTCCACACAACAGACCCCCACAGCCACACTGGGCTTTTATTAAGTGGACTTAAGTGCTTCCTTAAGTTGACTTAACACCACCACCTCTTAAGGTTGACTTAAGGCTTATGTTGACCTTATTAAGTCTACTGAAGCCAGTGTAGATGGGGAGAATCCCTTAAGTCAACATACTTGGCCTCCAGGTGCCTTCCCTCCCACAGTTCCTGGACACCAGGAAGGGTCGACCTAGTACCTGCCAGTGTGATGCAGGCAGTCAACAAGACTTTTCAGTGTGGACTCTAAGTTGACTTAACAATGTCGACTTGAAGTTGACTTAAAGTCAACCTTGTTAAGTCAACTTAACAGATCCTCCACGGTGGACATGCCCTGAGACTGTAGTTCCTAGGGTAGCATCTGAGACTAGGGATGCTGGCTGGGAGTGGGACGGTCACCGCATTTTATAATCCCATGTATGACGAGCCAGCTAGAGGCAGTCAATCATTGAGTTGAGAGTGGAGCAGGATGACAACTCACTTGCTGATGGCTATGTATAAGGTGCCCAGGTTTGGGAATTCACAGAGCACAGCAGATGCACTCCAGGAGGGAGGGATTGGAGTGACACATCAAGATACCTGTCCAGATTGGTGCGAGGAAAACCACAAAGGTAGAGCTGGTCAGGAATTTTTAATGAAATGGATTTATCAGAAAATTCCAATGCCCTGAGATTTGAACTTCCCAAAGAAGCTTGTTGTTTGGATGAAATTTTCATTAGGAAAGATTTTGCAGCTCCAGGATGGAATTTTTGGTGAAAACCTCAAGGGCCAGAGGGGGACAATCAATCAACTAGAATAGCCAATCGCCCTGTGGGTAGGGCAATCATTCAGGGTACAAGAGATGCAAGTTCAAATTGCTATTTCACCTGATTCTCCCACACCAGAGTTGAGTGCTCTAATTATGCTGCTGTTGGTGAATCTAGGATTAGGATCTTCTTCCTTTGGAAATACTCTGACATCCCAAAAATGTACATGGAATAAAGCAGGGTAACTAACAGTACCGTAACCATGGGACTCCCGGAAAGTCGGACACCTTCGCTAATTAAATGGATAAGCCTGAGAAACTTTGGGTCCTTGTAATCAAATCGGTGCCCGAGCAATATTGACACAATGACATTGGAAACGGCAGCATTCATCATCTTTAAGGTGTCAAAGGGGCTTCCTGTAAAACATTTAAAGGTACCATTTATCACCATCTTATTGATATCCAGTGGGTTGCTTACTCAAAATCATTGAAATAACATCCCTCTCCTAACTCCTTTAGGATGACTTGCATGCATTGAGACAATAGCAGGGAGCAGTCTCTAGCTTCTTTAAGCAGAGGTATTGCTGCAGTGTCTGGCCCATATGCAGAGAAGAAGGACTCCTTACACCTTTCCCTTATGTAGATCCTTAGGTCAAACTTCCATTTTAATTGAGATTTGCCTCAGTGAGGAAGATTGGCCTATTAGTATTAGGCTAATCTGTCCACCACCTTCCCCTCTGATATAACATGCTCTCATTGGCTCAAACTCTACTTAAAACTTCTGACTGGCTGGAATTAAAGGGAAAATAATCATGGCTGAGTCAGTTTCTATGTGCAGTGTTTCTACTAAGGTGGGAGAAAGGGGGCTTATGAGGTCAAATGTATTTAAGAACTTTGAATGATTGTCAGTGTTATGCTATGAAGTTCAAAAGATGCTTACCTTTGTGGGATTCAAAATCATTTATCAGATAATCACATTCTTCCAGGATTTTGTCTTCAGTGATCTTCGTGCCCATGCCAAAGTCCCGTAAGGTCGTGAGAGTGAATCTTCTCATTATTTTCCAGTTTTCACCATGAGAGAAGATTAAACCTGAAATGTAAAAGAATCCTCTGAAACCAACAATAGCTACAGGTAAATGTATATTAATAGTGAAAATATCATTTCTTTGGTTTGAATATGAGCAAACAATATCAGCTAATCTCCTATTGCCATAATGCTTGGTCTCCCAAATGCCAGAGACGGCATTTTCTAAGATGTCCCCAGCAAGTAGTTATTACTCATCCATAAAATGTAACTGTATCTTAAGGGTTTCTTTGCTTTTAACTTAACACAATCATAATTGGGTTATGTTGTTATGTAAGACAAGTTTATACTTAGTCTTGCCTCAGAGTGGGGTTGGACAATATGACCTTATATTTCCTCTCAGTCTTAAATTTCTATGGGTCTAGAAGCTCTTATGCTGGGATTCACCAAGGAACTTAGGTGCCTGGACCCAAGATAGGTTTTGGTTCCTAACTCCAATTGTAGGCTCTACTGAAATCCACAGAATTTTCACCAAGCTTTGTAAGTCCCCAAACAAAAATGATCAAAGGGCTGGAGCACAAGCCCTATGAAGAAAGACTGAAGGAACTAGGCTTATCTAGTCTGCAGAAGAGAAGACTGAGGAGGGATTTGATAGCAACCTTCAACTACTTGAAGGGTTGCTCCAAGTAGGATGGAGCTCGACTGTTCTTAGTAGTGACAGAGGACAGAATGAGGAGCAATGGTTTCAAGTTACAGCTGGGGAGGTCCAGGCTGGATATTAGGAAAAACTTTCTTACTAGGCGAGTGGCGAAGCATTGTAACAAGCTACCTAGGGAGGTGGTGTAATCTCCATCTTTGGAGGTGTTTAAGGCCCAGCTGGACAAAACCCTGGCTGGGATAATCTAGTGGGAGTGGTCCGCTTTTTTGGCAGGGGGTTGGACTAGATGACCTCATGGGGTCCCTTCCAACCCTATGATTCTATGATCTGAACCGTGGTCTCTTGCCTCACAAGAGAATGCTCTCACCATCTAGCTATGGATAGTCTTCTTCAGTCTCTCCACTTGAAAATGTTCCATTTTGAAAAAGTGATTAGCATCTCTGGAGCAGGAGATCTTCTCCCTGTGTCTTCTAGGTAAGTGCCTAGACCATTAGGCTAAGTGAAATTCTCTCTCTCTCTGTCTCTGGCCTGATGACTTTTATTATTTAATGCAAAATGGAACATTGCCAACAGCCCTGACTGGGATGACTTAACTGAGGTTTGTCCTGTTTTAAGCATGCAGCTGGACTTGAAGATCTCCTGAGATTGCATCCATCCCTCATCTTTTATGATTTTATGAACAGGAGAGGTTGGCTGAGTCCTACATTAGAATAATTCATATCTCAGTGGACAGATCATTCTCCTGCGAGGTAGGAGATGCCTCTTCCAACTTTCCCCTTCCAACCTTAAGCAAATACTTATGAGCAACTATGCAACAGAAGCACTAAGGTGGGTAGCTATCCCTGCAATTTATCTCATTGCCATCTGTGCCCACATATCTAGTCCAGTGACACCATCATTAGACTTAACTGAATCAGCCACCCCATCAGGTGCACATTCACCTGCACATCTACCAATGTGATATGTGCGATCATGTGAGCAAGCTGAGGAAGTATGGTTTGGATGAATGGACTGTAAGGGAGATAGAAAGCTGGCTAGAGTATTGGGCTCAGCGGGTAGAGGTAAATGGCTCAATGTCTAGTTGTCAACCAGTAACTAGTGGAGTGCCCCACAGGTTGGGCTGGGGCCGGTTTTGTTCAACATCTTCATTAATGATCTAGATGATGGGATAGATTGCATGCTCAGTAAATCTGCAGATGACACCAAGCTGGCAGGAATGGTAAACACCCTGGAAGGGAGGGATAGGATTCAGGGAGACCTAGACAAATTGGAGCATTGGGCCAAATGCAATCTCGTGACGTCCAACAAGGACAAGTGCAAAATCCTACACTTAGAACAGAAAAAGCCCATTTACTGGTTTTCTGGATGCAGGAAGAACCATTGATGTGATATACCTTGATTTTAGCAAGGCTTTTGATACAGTTTCCCACAGCATTCTCATTGGCAAATTAAGGAAGTATGGGTTGGATAGGTGGACGATAAGGTGGATAGAAAACTGGCTAGATCAACAGTTTCAGCGCGTAGGAATCAATGGTTCCATGTCTAGCTGGCAACCACTCACGAGTGGGGTGCCCCAGGGGTCGGGCCTGGGGCCGGTTCTGTTCAACATTTTCATCAATGATCTGGATGATGGAATAGACTGCACTCTCAGTAAGTTCGCGGATGACACCAAGCTGTGGGGGAACAGTAGACATGTTGGAGGGCAAGGACAGGATTCAGGGAGACCTAGATAAATTGGAACAGTGGGCCAACAGAAATCTCATGAGGTTCAGTAAGGACAAGTGTAAAATCCTGCACGTGGGACAAAAAAACCCCATGCAGTGCTACAGGCTGGGAAACATTCAGCTAAGTAGCAGCAGTGTAGAAAAGGAGCTGGGGGTCATGGTGGATGGGAAGCTAGATATGAGTCAGCAGTGTGCTCTTCCTGCCAAAAAGGCCAATGGCATACTGGGCTGCATCAAAAGAAGTG
Source organism: Podocnemis expansa (assembly GCA_007922195.1). Classification (NCBI taxonomy): domain Eukaryota; kingdom Metazoa; phylum Chordata; order Testudines; family Podocnemididae; genus Podocnemis; species Podocnemis expansa. The sequence goes on from VOCP01028650.1 coordinate 14,241, forward strand.
TTACCAGCAGATTGAGGGATGTGATCATTCCCCTCTATTCTGCACTGGTGAGGCCACATCTAGAATACTGTGTTCAGTTTTGGGCTCCCCACTACAGAAAGGACAGGGACATGCTAGAGAGAGTTCAGAGGTGGACAACCAAAACGATTAAAGGGCTGGAGCACAAGCCCTGTGAGGAAAGACTGAAAGCATTAGGCTTATTTAATCTGCAGAAGAGAAGATTGAGGGGGGATTTGATAGCAACCTTCAACTACTTGAAGGGATGCTCCAAGGAGGAGGGAGCTCGACTATTCTCGGTAGTAATGGAGGACAGAACAAGGAGCAATGGTTGCAAGCTGCAGCTGGGGTGGTCAAGGTTGGAAATTAGGAAAATCTTTCTCACTTGGAGAGTGGTGAAGCACTGGAATGTGTCACCTAGGGAGGTGGGTGGAATCTCTCTCTTTGGAAACATTTAAGGCCTGGTTAGACAAAACCCTAGCTGGGATGATTTATTAAGAGTGGTTCTGCTTTTAGGAGGAGGTTGGACTAGATGACCTCATGAGGTCCCTTCCAACACTATGATTCTATGTTACAGACATCAAGAATAGTAACATTTACAAACCAGTAGGGGAGTAATTCAGCCTCCATGGATATTCTGTAACAGACGTGACAGTTATAGGGCTTGAATTGAAAACAAACAAAAAACAAAAAAAAACACAAAACACTTCAGATTTCAGTGTGAAACTCCTGAGCTGCAATTCATATGCAAATTTGATATAATCAGATTAGGTTTGCATGGAGACTTGGAATGGTTACCTCACTACATAATATAATTTCCTTCTTTTAACATTCTCATTGCATCTATTGATCTTTAAAACCAACATCCATGCTGTTTAGATCAAAGCAACTTGTTTGGTTTGCTGAAATAGACTAACAGACTGACCCTCTGGAACTGTTTGGACTGACCTGATGACTTACCCTTCTGTGCATGTATCTATGCACCTAAAACACTAGAGTTTCCATTTCATGCTTCTGGTAAAGTGGTATTATAGTCACTAAAGCTCATTCAGTAAATACATTTGATAGCCAGTGCCACAAGACTCCTTGTTGGTTTTGCTGAAATAGAATAACAAAGCCACCCTGTGTGAATTTCTAATCTTTTGCTGCTCATCTGTCTGAAGAAGGAACCAAACCTTGGTCTTCTACATCAATGTGAGTATGCTAACTAGTGGGGTAAAGGTTAGAAGGTGGGTGTTGGCACTTTCACTGTCTCCTGTGCTTTTGTGTGGTGTGAGGTAGGGCCTAACACCGAGTTGTAGGTGACTAGAAGAGCTAGGTGCATCCCTGCAGCCCAGACTTAGGGACTTATCTCAATGGTGGCAATGCTTAGGACATGTCTCTCATCAGCATCTCTCATTGACTAATTTAGGCAGCTGCTTGCCTAGAATATTGGCTTTGTGAATCAATTTTAAGATGCCTAGCTCTCCCCATTCATTGCCTAGGGCAGTGGTTTTCAACCAGTGTGCCGTGGTGCACTGGTGTGTTGTGAGACCTGTCCAAGTGCTCCATGATATGTTGTACAAAAGTAATGAAAAGCAATGTAAACAAAAACTAGTTTAATCTTCAACAATATTCTATCTAACCAAAATTACAACTCATAAAACTCGTGAAAATTAATCATCCAATTAAAAGCAAGGTAGCAGTCTTTTGGTTCTAAAATGTGGCTAAAGGGCAAAATTGAGATGATGTGTAGGTTCTTCCGGTGGATTTGAAATATTTACATATTTGATCCCTCTTTAGCTTGTTGTTGCATTATGTTGCTAATCTCTCTAGTAAGACTGTAACCAGAGGAACTGTAAGTAAATGTGATGTTTATGAGCAATTAAATCAGCTGAAAAAAGTGGATGCGCCATGGAATTGTTTGTCTCTTTGAAGTGTGCTGTGTTACTGAAAAAGTTGGGAACCACTGCTGTAGGGAACATATATGACTCATTCAGGCGGAGTGGATCATACTATTTTTCTCATGATTTTCCAGCTGCATAAAAATTAGGTGTTGTGGCAGTTGATTTGCTACACGTAAGTTCCTTTTTGAATCTACCCTTTACTTCTTTACTTCTCTGTAACTTACAGATAAATTAATGTTGCTGTCTTGCCACCCCTACACGGGGATGGACTTTATCTGTTGAATAATGTCTCTGATAGAGCTGTCCTTCGGTGGGAGCAAGATCCTGGGCTAATGAGCCTGTGGTGGACCCCCCATGTCTCTTATGCTGGGGGGCAGGGTGGGCCAGCCCCCACTCTCCCACCCTTCCCCTCAGCCAGCTACTCCTCCCCTGGGGGCAGGGCAGGCTGGCCCTGGGGGGTAGAGCAGGCTGGCCCAGGGGCTGGGCTCCACTCTCTTGCCCCACCTCTGGGCCAGCCCTCCCCACCCTCCGGGCATTACAGATGACCCAGGGGCAGGGGAGGAGAGTGAAGGCAGAGGGGTGGGGTCAGAGGACAGTGTTGCATGGGGGAGGCAGTGGGGTGAGCCTTGTGGAGCCCATGGAAGTGCAGGATGTGGGGCACTCACTCCTCTTGTCCCCCCCAAGGACAGCCCCGTTCTTTGCCTATCTCCTTTATCAAGTCTCCAGCGTGTTGGTCATGTCTTTACCAACAATAAAAGTGTACAAGTAAAAATTTATGCTCTCCAAATATTTCAATTTCTCAGCCCTGCAGGACAGCAGATGAATGTTTCCACTGGTCAGAGCACAGTCTTATAATTAGGTAAAAGAAATCTCACCATATCCTTTTTCTATCTTTTCAAATATTGGGATCCTAGGTCTTTCTGCAAAGGCATCCGCCTGGTTCACAAGAGCCTTCTTCACCATCTCATATCCTGACAGCACCACCATTTTCTTAGGTCCCATCCAAATGCTGAAGACTGGGCCATATTTCTCAGACAGCTTAAATATAGGGAGAAAAAAGATTATATATTTCCATGTTAACAGTTATATCAGCTGTTGGATTTTAATTTGATTTGAACACACATTATTGCTTTTCCTTCTTTTTACAAATACATCTGAATGAATAAATGTCAGGTTCAGAATCCACACAAGAGATGAAAGACTACTGCTCTCTCACAGCTGTTTATTCTATTTGAAAAGAAAATGCTGTAAACTTTAAGTCTTGCTTCAATATGGGCATAGAGCTTCTGAATGCTGGGTACATAGGACACGTGTGATGCCCACTGAAACATATATCTTCACAACACCATTTGAGTTACAGAAGTGCTATCAGTCCAGTTTACAGAAAGGGACCTGAGGCTCAAAGAGTTGCATAGGAAGCCTTTGTTAGGGCAGGAAATTGAAGCCTGTTTTTTATAGTCATTAGCTAGTGTCATAGGCTGTATTCACACAGCACTTTTGTTTCGGAACAACCTCATTGTTTCAAAACAAAAAAAAAACATTCACACGACGCACTGTTGTTTCGAAACAACGGGAAGCTGTTGTTTCGAAACAAGGGCGTTGTTTCGAAACAAGTTAAACCCCATTTGGGGGCGAAACAACCTTGTTTTGAAACCCTTGTTTCGAAACAACTCGTGTGAACATGTTGTTTCGGAACAAGGTGTTCCGAAACAACAGGTCAAGGGCTGCCCTCTCAGCACCCTGGCCAGGGAACACTCAGCACCCTGGCCAGGGTGCTGAGGGGTGTTCCCTGGCCAGCGCCTGCAAAGGGGGGCTGCAGGCACCGGCAGGGTTTAGCACTGCCCAGCACTGCTCCCCGCCGGTGCCTGCAAAGGGGGGCTGCAGGCACCAGCGGGGTTCAGCGCAGCTGAGTACTGCTCCCCGCCGGTGCCTGCAGTGCTCGGCTGTGCTTAACCCCGCCGGTGCCCGCAGCCCCCTGAGGAAGCGAAATAGCAGGTTCACAGTGTGAACCTGCTATTTTGTTTCCCGCCTTTTTTCCTTATTTCGAAATAACTATTTGTTAATTCGAAATAAGTTATTTCCAAATAAGGCGTTATTTCGAAACAAGTTGTTTCGACGCAACTTGTTTCAAAATAACCATCTGTGTGTGAATACAGCCATAGTTATTGAAATATGGGATGACGCTTTGCATTAATGTCTTTGACAAACTTACCATACAAATTCATTTGTAAGCCTGAAAGAAAACAGGCTCTACATATGACACACTGTTTGCTTCCCTGAGCATTATTTGAAGGATTATCTATAACAGTTCTACCTGCATACTGCAATTACAGACAGTGTAAGGGGCGTTACAGAATACAGTTCAGCAGCAATTACTGAATGTTAAAGCTCGGCAGGAGAGAGTTTCCTTTTCACATACAGCAATCTGATAAAAATGAGCTTTTTTCTAACTACCATTTTCCAAGATTTTGTTTAAAACTTACCCCCTCCCGCAAGTTTTTGATAAAGACAAAACAAAAAAGGATTACTTTGTGACCAACTTTATTAAGTGTAGTTCTTTCACTTTTGCCTTGGAATAAAAGTACAGAATATCAGTGGTTTTTACTTTCAGTGGGCTTCTTATTGTTGATAATGAGCAGCAGCAAAAATATGCTCAGTGCTCTGCTGACACATAAGTACACAAGTGGCCTTTCCTGGACTACTGACAAATTATGGCTCCAGTCTTGCTGCAAGAGATCCTTGTGCAGCTCCTTTTGTTTTCATGGGGGCCAATCAGCCTGTGTGGGCCCAGCATGTCCTCCATGCTGGGGGCAGGGTGGGTCGGGTGTCATAAATTGTTGCTTGTCAACAGTGTTGGCATCTAGGAGCTCTAGTTATGGGTCAGGACTCCATTGTGCTAGATGATGTACAAACGCAGAAGAAAAGGATGGGCCCTGCCTGGAGGACCATAAAATCTAAGTACTGTTGGAATTAGCGTGATGGCCAGGCATAGGGTCCGTGCTAGCAGACCCTGATGCAGGCTCAAGACTCCAATAGACGACAAAGAGATGAAGGATGGGGCAGAGGAAGAGAGTAAGATATGAGTGTCAGTCTAAGGTAAGCTCTTCAGCACAGGGACTGCCTCAGAAAGCTAGAAGACTGGCCATTGGTCCATCTAGCCCAGCATCCTGCCTTTTGACATTGGCCAGTACGAGATACTTCAGAGAGAATGAACGGAAGAGGGCTATTTTGAGTTATCCATCACCTGTCATCTGGCCCGTGGTTCTGATAGTTGGATATTTAGGGACACTCAGACCATGGGGCTACATGACTCAACATCTTGACTACTAGCCATTGATGGACCTAGCCTCCATGAACATCTCTAATTCCTTTTTTAATCCAGTTATACTTTTGGACTTCAGAACATCCCCTGGCAATGAGTTCTATGGGTGGACTGTGTATTATGTGAAAGAGTAGTTCTATAAGTATGTATTAAAGCTTCTGCCTCTTAATTTCCAAAGGGGTAGTCATGTAAGTCTTGTTCAGCAAAACAAGCAAAGACTCCTGTGGCACTTTTAAAGACTATGGCTGTGTCCACACATACATCATTATTTTGAAATAAGTTATTTTGAAATGTGTTATTTCAAAATAAAGTCCTTATTTCAAAATAAGTTAATTCGAATTAAGGGAAAGCCTGCTTTCGAAACAGTTGTTATTTCAAAATGGTTATTTCGAAATAAGGCCATTTGGACATGTTGTTTCGAAATAGTTGTTTCGAAACAATGGTGGTGTTGTGAAACAACATGTCCAAATGGTGTTATTTTGAAATAACCATTTTGAAATAACAGCCGTTTCAAAATGAATGGGGTTTAAGCTGTTTCGAAATGACGGTTCTTATTTCAAAATGCCAGAGCCTATCATTTCGAAATGAGAAAATGTCGTGTGGACATTGAGTTTTTTATTTCAAAACAACCAGTGTTGTTTCGAAATAAAAGACTCGTGGACATACCCTAACAGATTTATTTACTGCATGAGCTTTCATGGGAAAAATTCCCATTTCGTCAAATGATTTGAAGATTTGTTAGTCTTTAAGTGCCACAGAACGCCTTGCTTGTTCTGCCTATTTAGGTGATTGGGTGACCCCTGGTTCTTTTGGTATGTGAAGGGGTAAATTATAATTCTCTCTTCACCTTCTCCACAC
>VOCP01028651.1:0-18707 GCA_007922195.1 Podocnemis expansa
GTGCAGAGGAGATGAGGGCTTTTGTGGGGCTAAAGGAAGTGTTAATGAAAGTGCCAGCATTGGCCTTCCCAGGGGAGGGTATGCTATTCATTTTGAGGATAGCAGCTACCCCAGAGGGCATCGGTGCCATCCTTTCTCAGGATTTGGGCACACATGAGAAGGTAATGGCCTATGGATCTTGCATGTTATTGGAAGTGGAGAAGAGATTCTCCCCTTCCGAGAGAGAGGCCTGGCACTAGTTTGGTCCATTAGCCATTGGGAATACCTTATAGGTCTTTCCCAGTTAGAAGTCAAGTCAGCTCACACCCCCACCAGATATATTCTCTGTAGGAAGGTGAATCAGGGACGTGTCTCCAGCCCGAGAATCACTAACTGGATGCTCACACTGCTTAGTAGGGAGATACCCCAGTGGCTGGGGCAGGGCCCAGAGCCTGGAGCTGGAAGGGGTCATCCAAAGAGCCACATGTGGCTGTGGAGACACATGTTGCAGACCCCTGGTATATGATAAGAGAAACTTTATGAAAACTGGAGAAAGATAGTATCAGACAGGATCTAAGGCTGGATGTAAGAAATACTAAATGACTGGGGAGCATTAAACCCCGAGCCTTCATGGAAAGTTCCAATGGGTAGCCATTTTAGTCTAGTTCAGCAAAACAAACAAGGAGTCCTGTGGCACTTTTAGAAACTAACACATTTATTTATCATGTGAACTTTCGTGGGAGAAAATCCCACTGTCAGACACTCATCTTCCTCTATATGCTGTTCTCCAGTGTTTGAATCTAAACCACCACATTCATTTGCTGTAATTGTCTGACCTCATCCTGTGATTTACTTCCCTGCATTTGCTCTCCTCCCATTCTGTAACTTCTCCGTCTTCAATAGATCAGACGGTGTGGGATGGAGTTTATGGCCCCTGGCATTTGGAAAAGAGGGCCAGGGGTGGGGGTTTGGCTCAGAACAACCAAAGTAAGAAAATCTTTCCCCACATGACTTTGGGCATACCCAGCATGCTGCTGCTGAATGTGCATTCAGTGGGGTTTCTGCCGCTTCACCCCCAGCTCCCCTTGTACTCCATAGCTCTGAATGGGTCTTCTACAGGACCTGGGGGCAAGGCGGCCTCCATTCAGAGCTGGGAGGAATGGGGAGCAGCCATATGCCAGCCCCATCTCCCCCCAACCCCCAAGGCAGGGTTGTTGGCTGGGGGGGAGGACAGACAGAAATGCTGTTTTCAATGGAGGGGGGTGTCATGGCCTCTGGGTTGAGCCCCCCCAACCCTAAGTGCCAGCAGCTGTGAACTCCATGCCATGCATCTGGCTCATGTGGTTATGGTGAGAGGGTTGGGATGATGACAGCACCCTGAAACTGGGCAGCCTGGGATGCGCCCCTCCAATCTGGCCTCGGTGCAGGGCCAGCTAGGTGCTCCCCTACAGGACCACAGCTGTGGCCCTGGGCCTCCACCTTCTCCTGCATCCAAATACTATTGACGTTGCTAAATGTGCAGGTACTCCAATGCGTCCCTGCCCTGTTTCCTCAGTAGCTGCAAGCCCCAGTCTGGGACTTAGCAACCAAGACAGAATGTGGTCCAGGACCAGCTGGTGAAAGCCATCCCACTGCATCTGCTGGGAGTTTGCAGTTACTTCCACCATCCCTAGAACCACAGCTTGCTGAGATCTGACATGATTACAGATGAGGAACAGAAGAAGTTCATCATGATCAATGTCACAGTCCGCTTTGAAAATCAGACCTCAGCCTTTCATGGAGCCTGGGTCTGAAAGAGAAGAAATACACTCCCCTATCTGACAGCCTGAGAGCCAAGAGCTACGAGGTTCAAACTTGCACCCTGATCACTGGTGTCCTAGCTACCTGGGACTCTCAAACAAGTATGTGCTGCAGGCCTGTGGTGTCAGATGGTGTTATACCCTGTTGATGTGCCGCCTAATGGTGGCTGGCATCATCAGGTGGTCCAGGAACAATGACAATAAACATACCACCAGGCACATACAGTACCAAGAGGCATAAGCAGGACAGCCTCTATGAACTGCCTCTGAAAGGATTAACAGACCTCCCTCCTTATAATCAGCAGTGTATTTTCTAATTGACTTTCAACACCATATACTGACATAAACCAGGATATCCCACTATTATTAACATATATACTTCCATTCCGCTTCACCTTGTAGACCCTCCACAACATCTATCAAGGCAATGTTCTCAAATTTCTCATCCATTGTACTTCAAACCCATAGTCTTTTGACTTTCTCCATCTACGGTTCTATCATGAGAAGCTTGTGGGAGAGATACTGTGATGGGATAAAAGGGGAATATTTAGGACACCCCTTTCTTTAACAGATAGAGGCTTTGGGAACAGAATAGGTGGGTGCAAGGAAAGGCGGGGGATCGTCTTCAAACTTCATCCAAGGTTCCTTGCAACTTGCAGCTTCTTCAGACATGAGGCCAAGGTGAAATAAACTGGCAGAAGGGGGAACTAACCCACCTGAAAAGGCTGAGGTTTAGGAGAGTCTGAAAAAGGAGAACTGATCCTCCCTGAACTTGTGGCTAACTCTGAATTGAGATTCACCAACCAGTTATGAACAGTTCTCCTGATTCCCCACACTGCTTAACAAGAAGCTAAATCAAGAAGTTATACAGCCCCCTTTATTGCATTTCAGGCTCTGGCTCTGAATCAGCACCTAGTTCCAGTAAAGAAGTAAGTTATTTAAAACTTTATCCTCATTTTCACTTAAAATTTCCATATTGCTTCTGGGAAAGAACAGACTGCTTGCAGGTGTCCATATGGTAAAAAATCAAAACCAAAACCAAAAAAAAAAAACAAAAACCCTGCAAGGTCAGGCAATACCAGGTACAAGGCAAACCATGTTAACTCAGTTGGCTATGTGTTGCCCACTAAAACAGTCCTAGAAGTCTCAAAGACAAACTGCCACCTAAAAATTAGTCTCTAGGTAACACATCTAAGACATTAACTTTCATGTCAGTGTTCTTTAAAAAAAACACATGCTAACTGTACAGTTTCCATATTCACATGTAGTCAAACAGAGTGCATCTTCTTTGATTTATCTCTATGGCAGTGTTTGAAAGCCTATGCATAATCACATTGACAGTGACTCTCAAAGCCTTTGCAAGCCATATTTATGCTCTGAGGTTTCCAGATTTACTCCAGGATTACTGTTTAGTGCATTCCTGATTGGGGGACAGGCCAAAGGCAAACAAGGTGTAACCCTGTGCTGTTACCCCAAAATTTAAACCCTTCAGCTGTTAAGGCAGTTTTTGCTCACCTGTGGACAATAACACTATTCATTCTGGGATAAATTCAGTGTGGTCCGCTTGCCTAAATGGGTAGAACGCCTAGTGGAAAATACAGCTACAGCCTGCTGATCAAGAACAGACTTAGAGCGATACACTCTTTGAAAACAACTGTTAACATTTATTATTTTGTTTACAATATTATATGGAGATTTAAGAACTGAAAATCCACAACCATCTGTCACAATGAGCACTGCATAGAAAGGCAGATAGAATGATGCTCTTCTTTGTTAGTGTTTAAAATCACATAGGCTTTCTTTTTACCATCAGTGCATAGTGCTCAGGTGGTGGAACTCATTGCTTTGACCCACACTTGCGTTTTGTCCTCTGGCAAATCGGCAGCTATTTATACGGACTCTCACTATGCTTTTGGCATTTGTCATTCAACAGGCCAAATTTGGAAGCAACCTGGATTCCTCACTTTGTCTGGACTCCCTATTGCTCATGCTACCTGGGTTTCCACTTTATTGTTGGCTATTCAGCTCCCATCTTCTATTTCTGTTACATTTTTCCCGGCCTACACGGGCGGGGTGGATGAGGTGTCCCGGGGAAATGCCTTTGCTGACCGAGCAGCAAGAGCCGCGGCTCTGTCCACATCCCCTTTCCCTTTTGATTCAGGGCCTTCGGCTCTGCAGCTCAGGCAGCGGCTTTTGCTACAGAATCCCACCGCCTTTTATGCCTTGGTTCCAGCGTTAGGACTCGCCTTTTGGCGCTGCCTAGGACCTTGCTGTGTGGACGGTATTTGGTGGTCCTTTGATGATCGTCCCATGGCCTCTCAAGCTTTCCTCCCATCGCTTGCACAGCTTGCCCACCAGCGTGGCCACCTGTGGAAAGGGGGGATAGCAAAGGCTGTTTTAAAGTTTTGGTGTGTGCCAGGTATTCATCAGTGGCCAAAACTTGTGTGACTTGTCAGAAATTTAACCCAAAACGAGACCGAGTGCCCTATCAAGGAGCACCCCAATTGACTTATGGTCCTTTTCAGAGCCTTCAAATCGATTTTGCTGACATGCGTGCATGTCAAGGATTTAAGCACATGGTGGTGGTGGTTTGCATGCTTGGTAAATGGATTGAAGCCTTTCCCACCAGAAAGGGGGATGCTGCCACAGTGGTTAAGGCCAGATATCAGATATTCATCAGATATAATCCCTCGGTTTGGTTGTCCCCAACATATACGATCAGACAGAGGGTAGTCATTTTAATAACCAGGTTTTGACTTCTCTTTATAAGGCACTGGGCATTACCCAGAAAGTGCAGATGCCCTATCATCCCCAATCCTCTGGGTTGGTTGAACGCAATAATAGTAAGCTAAAAATGCAGCTGGCAAAAATCCGTGAGGACACTGGGCTTAATTGGGTATTTGGACTTCCATTGGCCCTCCTGAATCTTCACACTTTGCCAGGCACCAAAACAGGGCTTTCGCCTTTTGAGATTGTCTTTGGACGCCCATATATTTTACCAAGTGCCCACTCTCCAATTTATACTTCCTTGATGGGGGTGTGGGGGTGATGAGTTATTAACTGATTATGTTATTCAACTTCAGCAGTCTCTGAAACCTTTGACGGCATTGTGCCAAGACGCCCAACCACTGCCACTGGCCTGTCTGGGACATCGTTTTGAGCCAGGAGACTGGGTTTTCATCAAGCGATTTACTCGCAAGAACCGTTTAGAGCCGCGGTGGAGTGGTCCCTATCAAGTTCTCTTAACCACATACACAGCCATTAAAGTTTCAGGAAAGGACCCTTGGTATCACCGTACTCACGTTAAAAAGGCTTCTTTGCCCGATTCCCCAGCAGACGCTGAGGGGACTTCGCAGGATAACTCACCAGGTTTACCAGTTATCCCAGAAGCAGACGAACCTATTGCGTGATGGAATTTGAATATTATTTTGTGTGGGTTTTGCTGTATTATTTTGTACCCCGTTTACCCTAATTAGCAGTGTCATTCTTTTTATTCTTTTGTTTCTAAGTTGACTCAATCTTGGAATGTTTCTAATTGTTGGATTTGTTTCTATATGTCCACTCATCACCAACAAGGGTTTCCTCTAGTTCCAGTCCCAATCCCTTTGAACTTTTGGAGCGACTGCTCCTTTATAAAGGGCCCTGAGAACAAAAAAGTGTTCAGCCCTCCTTAGGTCAGACCCGTGATGCCACCGAGTTGGAAGCTGATCTCCCTTCTTGGAAAACAACTGCAGCCTTTTGTATTGAATGTTCTTATTTTCGCAATCAACCGCCACCCTCTGTATTGCAGGTTGGTTATTATGCATCCTGTCAATATATATTACATCTCCCAGACTCCTCCTATAATAGATCACCTTCCTTGTATTCATATGGGAATGATACGCCCATTCCATCTTTATATTCTCCAAGCAAAATTCTTTCTTCCCTTAATTCACCTTTGCTAAATACCCCCCAGCTAAGAACTCTTTTTATTTTTCTTTCCAGTTCTTGGGTTATAGGGAACTGTTCTGTTTCTATTTTTTCTGGCATTTTTTGTAACACTTCATTTGGTTCCTGCTTTGAACATAATGTTTCTGGCTCTTCCTATGAGCATAATGTTCTTCTTTTCTTAGCTGTGCAGGCACGCAAATCTTTTGTTTGCTTCCCCTTTGTCTCATAATACCTCTGGAATGTGGTGGGCCTGCAGCCATTGGGCAGGTAAAACCCTCCCAGTGCATTGGTCTGGCTGCTGTACAATTGCTTATTTGTGGCCTGGGGGCATTCACTCTGTTCCGCTTATTCCTTTAGAACCTGCCTTTTCTTCTCCTTTTCGTAGAATTCGTTGCTCTTTTACAGTTAATATGCATAACTATAACCCACTTCTTGAGCACCCTTCTATTGCCGCCTGTATATTGTGGATGTTATTGCCATGGTATGGTGTGGGTGATTTAGAAAATGCCCTTAGACATTTTTCTGCAGAGTTTGAAATTTTTGCTAATGCCACCTCTGATGCCTTGCAGTGGGTCCAGACTGAGGTCGATTCTACTGCATGGATAACTGCCCAGAATCGTTTGGCACTCGACCAGCTTTTGGCTAGTCAGGGCAGGGTGTGCATTCTTATTCATCAAGCCTGCTGTTTTTGTAAAAACGAATCTCACAATGTTGAGTTAGATCTCCGCTGCATTCAAAAATACCTCTCAGTTTTTTCACCGCTTTGCTAACCCGTCTGCTGGTGTTTTAAGCCTCTCTTGGGGCACCCTTTGGGATTGGCTAACTTCTTGGCTTCCTAATTTGTCCTGGCTTAAGTCTCTTTTTGTCTGTGGCCTTTTAATTTTTTTAGCTGTTTTGTTTGGCTTTTTCAGTTTTCAGGGTTGTTTTTTTCCTTTGACTGTCTCTTTTTATGGCTCTTAAGCCCCAGTTGCCCCCTTCTGCTGTTTCACAACTTCTTTTATCTGTTCCCCTTTCTGATGATGGTGAATATGTTTCCCTCCAGCCCCTTCGGCCTTCTGTTTTCTCCTACTGTGATTCTTATTAGGTTTAATAAAGAATCAAAGGGGGGAATGTCATGGAATAAGTATAGCATGGCAAGGCTGCTTGATTGCAGGCTGTTTGCTCGCTTTAAAGCCTTTAGCAGAAACCAAGGCCAAACCTAGATGACAAGCAAAAACCAGGCAGATATGGCGTTACTAATGCCAAGTCCTAGTCCCTCTAACATTTCTCCTGGAAAGTCCCCATATTTCCCCTGGTAGTTTACCAATCTGCTATGCTTGGCCAGATGCATAAAATAGGGAAGTGAAATTTAATGACATTTGCAAAACCTATATTGTATAACACCTCAGTAAGCAAAATAAGGCATAACAAGGGCAGATGGGGAAATATATTGACCTATAATAGCTTAGTTTTGAAAATAGGTAATCACGAGTGATATGATCTCAGTTGTTTATCATGGGGTATAAAAGCTGGGTTACTGCATACAGGGAGTGGGATACTTACTGGGCTCCCCTAAGCTCTGTAACGCTCCCCATTCTTGTACAAGAATAAAGATTGTCAAACTTGATCAAATTCTCGGTGTCTGGTATTGATTGACTCACCTAGATGCCCACAACGGATTTCCCCATGAAAATATTAACTTAACACTTTACATATCAAAATGACAAAAATCATTAGAAATCCTTAAAAATACTTAAGACCCTATGCATTCAACAAATTGTGATCAGTCATTTGTGGAATGGGTGGAGATGAGCCCCTTTTCAGTCACACAACATTCACTCAGCTTCTTTGACAGTTATACCACAAATGCTCCTTTATTTAGAGGATCTTATACATCCCTAAGAACTGTGAATTTGGGTTCTATTCTGCTCTGTCACTAACTGAGGCTTGCCTCAGACTTTGGACATACATGGCAGGACTCAGTTAGTTGATTTGCCCAGATCCCTTAGCAAATCAGTGCCTTACCAATAGTTGGTGAATCAGATCCTGGTCAGGATTTGTCCTAGGGTCCAAGGCACTCTTCCCTCTAAGCTGTGCGCGTGTGCGTGCGCACATGGGTCATGAAACCTGCGCACACAACAAAATAAAGTGTGCACAAAAAGATTCAATAGTGCTAATATTGGTACTCACAAAGAAATGTTTTTGCGCACACAAAAAAACTGTTTGTGCACACAGTCTACAAGTAGTTAGAGGGAACATTGGTCCGAGGGTTGGCTCCTGTCTGAGGTGGCTCCAGTCTGGTGGGCTGTCTAATTGTGCTGATGTTGCTTCCAGAGGTTTGCTAGGCTGCAGTTCCTCTGTTGCTACGCAGTCTTCACAAGCTGCTCCAGCAGAGAGATGTCCTTTATACTCTCAGGGAGCAAAGTACAGAAACGTGCAAGGGGAAGGGGAGTGAATTGAAAGCTGCTGTAACCTGAGCAGGGTAGTGGAGAGGAGAAATGAGTCTGAGTAGTGGGTAGGGGGTGGTGAGTTCTAAGGATCAGTTTAGAGTTTAAGGTTGTATGATAAGTAGAACAGGGCTTAAGACAACATGTACTTACGGATCCTTCTTAAAGGAGAATGTCAGGAGCTGCAAATCACTGATTTATAGATGAAAGCTACATCTGTTCCCTTTATTAATTACTTCCTAAAGCATCCTAATTATAACCATTACTTTGTAACTGAGTTAACACTTGTATTGCTACTAGCTAAGGACTAACCAGAGGTTTTTAAAAGGGGTTTTTCTTATCAGTTTGCCTTCTGCTATTTTCACCCTTGAGTTCAAGTAATTTTAGGACAAAAATCCCTGGCTACACTGCAAAGAGAGAACAATCTTTCAGGTGTTTATCAGGTGGCTGTACCAGATTCATATACTCTATTATGCAGTTCCTACCCTCAAAACCTGGCTGCAAAAGCTTAGCTGTTCCCTGTTCACCACACGCATACAAGGCCACAAATCTGATATCACATTGTAAAAAGGGAAAAACTGAGGGGGATCACTAAAGATTCAGCAGGGTGGATGCCAGTCAACTCAAGGATAGGAACTGGCATCTCAACTGTTCCAGCCTGATTCCATATGTTGCTACAGTTTTTTGATGTCCTTTGGTTCAGCTCTTGCCTCTGTACTCTGCCCGATAACTACACAGGTAGGAGTGATAGAGTTCCTCTTACATTTACATTTCAAGGTGTGCTTGCCTGCCCTATCCTTCCTTCCTTTGTACTGCCACCTCTATCCAAACCAATACCAGTATGGTTTCACATCCTTATGCATGACACATAATAAAATAAAAATACTGTCAAGAGTGGTTTTTTTCTTCCTCCAGTAGAAACAAAATAAGGAATGCTCGTATTTTTTGCTGCTCAAAAGATATAAATTCTTCCTCTTTTTCTTATATCTTTTTCATTGACATAGCCAACAACAGCCATATGAATCTCTGTGAGCAGTGCAGATACAAAATGATGAGGTATTGAACATGGGAGAGCCATTTGTCTCCTGTACATACTAAGCACCTATTTGGGATTTGACCCCTTCACAGTATTCAGTATTCAGAGTAGACCGAAGAAGAAGGGCCTCAGCTATGAACACAGCCAGGAAAGCTGAAGGAAATTTCTAAGGCTTCTGTAAATGAAATGGGGCCCTCAGTGTTCACTGGTGACCCAAGTAGGATAAACAAGGTAGAGCAACTACAGGTACAGCAACAGGCAGAATGTTGTACAACCTACATGTAAGTAAGACAACTGTTGTTATAACACTGCACAAATAGTTTTTCACCAAGTGAAGGAGATCTGGGAGTTTTAAATGTCTAGATTCTGCCACACTTAGGATACATCTATACCACGAGAGCTGTATTTGCCACTCTCCCACTGTACTACTGTGACATAGACACTTACTACAGCAACAGAAGGTCCCCCCACCCACCCCCCAGGTGTTATAGTAAAACCACCACTGCACAAAGCAGTAGCTAGCTGGGGTCAAAACCCAGGTGGTTGGACTAGATGATCTTGTGAGGTCCCTTCCAACCCTATGATTCTATTCTATTCTATTCTATTCTAGTTCTTCTTTCATTGAACCTGGCAGTGTCTACACCAAAACATAGGTCAGCTTAACTGTATCTTCACGTGCAAATTTTTCAATCCCCTGAGCAAAACAGCGAGGTTGCCCCATTTTTGGTATAGACTAGGCCTCATATTGCATTATGCCACTCTCCACATACAGCCCTTTTGATTTCAATGACACAGCTCACAGAGGTCTATCAAAATCTTGCCGTGTATCCAGTCTTTGTGCATTGTGAGTCTCTTGTGCTACCAGTGGGACTCGAGATGTAGTCCTAGCCAATCACAGCCTCTTTCAACTGGAGTGGCTCCTATTAGCCACCAAATTCAGATGCATCACATACCCCATTATTATTGCAGTAAACTGCAATGACACCCCATGGTACAGTGATATTGCCTGGTTGGCTCTTATCCTTTCTTCTCTTCCAGTGAAAGGTCATTCCTATGTAATGGGACCAGAGAGAGAGACAGACAAAGAGGGACAATTGATAAGGTCATGGCATGGAAGGTACTGAGAAAGAGCTTAAAACATTTCTTTTTTAACTAACATGGATTAAACCGAAATTTTTAAGTAGTCCGGGGAGAAACAAACACACAAAAAACTGTTAAAGATGCAAGAACTCTGTTCTTCCATTCAGATTCAATGAACCTTGCAGAAATTTCTCTGTGTGGTACCCCAGGCAGAGTGCGGTCAGGCGTATTGGGTAAAATGTGTTCTTATCAGCGTTATTCTGTGTCTGTAGCCACTATCATTTTGGCTGCATGTGTGAATCTTTGAAGGTGTGTCCCCCAGGATTACCCCTGGCTCAGTTCTCTAAATAAGGACTGTTAGACCAGTGACCTAGTATCTGGCTTGGATTTTTAGCAAGAAGTGAGCTAGCCTGGTGAGCCTAAGTCAAGGTATTCCTTTGGCTAATGTTTTGTGTTACCTTTGACTCAAATCTCCAGTGAGAGTTGGGTTAGCTGAGTGATTTGGAGCCTAGGTGTACCCAGTGTGCAAAAGGTAAACTTAGGCAACACTCACAATAGAGAAAAGCAACACAATCACGGATCCTTGTAGAAATGAAGGTTCCAGCCTAGGCTTTAGTGCTATCTAGCACCATGGCAAGCACCCTATTTCAACAGATTTGTTGGCAGCAGTCATGCTCTGAATGCAGCTCAATTGACACAAGGACTTTCTGTTATTCCCTTTGACTCCACAAAGTGCGAGCTCCAGGGCTCCTACTTTTAAATCCTTATCTGCATTTAAATTGATTAGTTCATGCATTACTGGGCATCTCCATGCATCAAAGTGTCATAGTTTGCATGAAACCTTACTTTTGAATAGGCCAAACTATGCATAACATACCTGCATATCTCTTTGGTGTTAGAATGACCCAACACAACCTCCCTCAAGGTACATTCTCATATTTTATACTCATTATTACAATTTCAGCTTGTTTCTTGCCAATTTTAGTGAAGTCAAACTTTCACAACCTGTCTCTTGTCAGTTCCTTCAGTTCAGGCCCACTGTACATGCCATTCAGGATCACAGTTTTTGATCACTTTGTTAGACATTTGGGCAACACTGGGATACTTTTATCTGTCTTTCTTATTTTTAACTCTTTATCTTCTCCTTCACTTTGGTGCCCCCAAAGAGATTTCCAGCAAAAGAGGGAATGCTAGACTTGAGTTTTTCAGTATTTCTAGGGTAAAAAGCAGAGGGGGAGTAAAACACTTTAAAAAACCTCCATAAATCTTTCAGGTCTCTTGTTAGCTTCTAAAGAAGAAACAAAGATCACAGACTGAATGCTAATTTCTCTTTTGCAATTAACATGCAGTACCTTGGGTTAGATATCAAAAGTGCATGAAGAAGAATGGCTATGTTCCGTTACTCATGGATGAAAGCGTCTGTTCCTTAGAAAATCTCAGTAGCTTTAGTCAGTGAATGGGTCAGCAAGAATTATGAGACAGTGGGAGTAAGAAAGGTCCTCCAGCCACCCTCTGAAAAGTCAGCAGGGTGACGGGCCATCTCCTCAATAGGGTAGCATGGAAGGGTCAGAGGAGGCAATTGGGCCTCCTCTGAAGAGTAGTACTCAAAGCAAGGGGGAAGTGTAGCGTTGTTGGGAGGGGACTTCCCGAAACAGTCCATGAGAGAAGAGGTTTGATGAGACAAGTAGCTATTTAACCTCCCAAGCCTCTGGAGGAAAGAAGATTTTCAGGGAGGTTGCACAGGTGCCCCTGTTTAAGTGAATCATCCTCAAACCTCCACAGAAGTTTGCTCTAATTTCCAATTGTTAAACTCCTTTCTACAATGAGAAATATGGTGAATCAAATGAAATTACTGTGTGTAAGGAACGTACTGTTATAAAATGCTTAAAAGAGCACTGCCTGCTCCACAGATATTGAGAGTTGTTAAATTTGTTTGAAAGAGTTTGAAGCTTTAAGATGCTTCAATAATGGGAACTATAAAAGTATAGTAGATGGAGAGAGAGAGAGATTCATGATTATATCCAGAACTGAGAATTCATTTTGCTCCTTGTAACAGTCTGCAAAAAGTTTTAATGAGTTTAATTTCTAAACAGGTGAGCTAAGGATCCACCTGTGATAACAGCTATATTCCAAACTTCCAAACAGTGGTCTCCTCAACTCTCTCCTAACTCCCTTATATGGAAGCCTTGTTCTCTGTCTCTTTTTTTTTTAATGCCCTTTCTATTATCATCTTGCAAAAATGAAATGCTAGTGACAAAAAAGTAAATCTGGATGTGACACAATGTGTACGAGAATATCAGCAAAATAATTATTAAATCTATTTTTAAAAAATGGAAAATATTTTCTGAACATTTTCATGAAATTTGAAGTCCTTTTTAATAACTAGAAGCTGAAATGTTAAAATGAAAGTCTGATATCCGAGTGAAATACTTCCTCAATGTTTTTTTTTTCTTTTTTGATTTTCAAAATATTTCATGCCAGTTTTAGAGTTGGTAAAAAAGACCTCAACATTTTTCTCAGAATGACGTTCTTTTCTGTTTTGGAATTTTACAGCTTCAGCTATTCAACCTAAAATTTCTCTGTATAGAATCAACTGAATTTCCTACAGTCTTTAATATTGTGAACAGGCCTCTTCAGATAAAATATAGTATCTTCTGAAACTGTGGGAGCAGAGATGCTCTCCCTCCTTTTTTATGGAAAATATGGTGATGTGCTCTTCACTTTTCCACCCTTCCTGCCTCTTCTTTCTGTAGTGGAAAAAAGAAGAAATTTGTAAAAAGGGAGCAAAAAGAAACAGAGTCAACCTGTGGAAAGAGTTGCAGAAAGGTGTGTGTTTATTTTCAACCAACTGTATTCAATATCCATTGTGAACTATGGGTATTTTTCTGCATCCAGGAGACAGAAGCATGCTACAAGTTTGGAGGGTGGATGGCTAGGGGGAAGAACAATGGGAGCTACTAAGAGCAACCAAGGAGCTGACCAGAAAACTCCATGGAGAAAAATAGGGTCCCAGGAGTTCCTAGTTGCTCTCTGGCCTGTTCCTGGGCACTGCTATCATTGTTCCATCCCCACTGGGTCCTACCGTCACCTACACATCCTCCAGTCCCCACTCCTGTGCAAATTAACATGATGATAGAGCCCTCACAATATTTCCAGGCTTCCAAAATTCCTAAAATGCAGCAGAAACATGTGAAATCTCTGGCTTTTTCTTTTGGTTCAGTTTTGTTGCTGCAACCTGCAGCAGCCTTAGTGCTCAGAGTGAAAAGTGCAGACACAAAAAGTTGATGTGTTGAATGCATGAGAGTTAATGGACCCTGCAGATGCTAAACACCTGCTCATAATTTGATCTCATTTACATTATGGCAAAACGAAAGAACAAAAAGAGGCTGGGCTACAACTGCAGCCAGGAGACCTGCAAACAATTTCTGAGGCTTCTGTAGTGGGGTTGGGCCTATCAGTGCAACTGGGGCCTTCTGGGTTCACTTGATACAGACCTAGGATCAAAGAAGCAAGCAGCTGTGCCCTGGGTTTGATACTGGCTGTTTTCTTTTTTTCTTGTTTGTTTGTTTGATTTTATGTTTTGTTTTGACCTAGGGAAGCAGACCTGCTAGTTTGCATTGGCTGGAGTCTTCCACACTGCATGTGAGAGAGTTGAACAGCTTCAATTCTGCTGCTATGCCACAACAGTGTAAACACTCATTACAACAACAAAAGCAGTTCCCTCTGTCACTGCAGTAAATCCAACCCTCCCAAGAAGTGGTAGTTAAGTTAATGGTAGAATTAGGACCTGGTGCATAAAGAACATTAGTAGCTTTGATCAATGAGGGTTCATTTACACTTAAAGGTTAGGTTGAATTATGGAGGCTTAATTCAATCTAACCTACCCTCTGTCTTCACTGGGTGTTTATTAAGTCAAATTAAGCCTTACCTTAAATTGAATTCAGGAAATCAAATCAAATCATAGGGCTGGAAGGGACCTCATGAGATCATCGAGTCCAACCCCCTGGGAATTGAACCCAGGCTGTTCTTCATGTTAAGCAGAGATGCTAGCTACTACACTATTTGTAGGGTGAGGCTAACTTGATTTAATAACACCCCCTTTAACTTTGAACTAAAGGTAAATTTGACTTTATTAAGTCAAATTAAGCCAGTGTAGACTGGGAGTAGAGTTACTTGAATTCCTTATTTGGCCTCTAGGCCCCCAGGTTTAATTAAGACTCTAGTGTTGACTTTCTACGTCAGATTAATAGAACCTGCTTTAATTTGACTTGAGAGTCTACTGTAGCCTCTCTAATTCAAATTAATAAGGTTGACAAAGTCAAATGACCTAATGTGGCTTAATTAAATTGAATTAACTTTTCTAGTGTAGACCTAGCCAGAGAGGAGACAACCAGACCTCTACAATAATGCGAGGAGGTAGTGGGCCACCAATCAGCACCTAGAAAGTCATCAGACCAATGTCTTCACTTCAAATGCTGAAGGGGATAGGCGAGAGCTGGATGTAATGAAAAGTTATTAGTTATGCAAAGAGGTGCACACCATCCACACCTGAGTCTGCAGGAGGTGCTGCAAGTTGGAACAGAGGCCGCTGATACCCTGGTGGGGCCCTTGAAGAAAGTGGTTCCTGTCCACACCCTTGTGAGTAAATGCTTAGTTCTCCAGAGTTAGTAAATATCATCATATATAATAGTGAGTTTAAGGCTTTTCTATGTATATAAAATTTCCCCTCTCACTCCTATGGGTGGTATGTGTCTTCCTCAACCTCGGGTCCTCTACCAGAGGCCTGGGAGTTTGAGGGTTCTGTGCAGTATGTTAGCTGTGCCTAGCACTGCACTCTTCTGGACAGAGACCTCTGATGTTGTTCCTGGGATCTGTTGGAGCCACTCTCCCAGCTTAGGAGTCACAGCCCCGAGTGCTCCTACCACCACTGGGACCACTTTGGCCTTCACTTTCCACATGTGCTCTAGTTCCTCTTTCAGGCCTTGGTATTTCTGCAGCTTCTCATACTCCTTCTTCCTGATGTTGCTGTCACTTGGCACTGCTACATCTATCACCACCGCTGTCTTCTGATCCTTGTCTTTTAGAACGATGTCTGGTTGACTGGCCAGTACCTGCCTGTCTGTCTTGATCTGGAAGTCCCACAGAATCTTAGCCCTGTTATTCTCCACGACCTTCTGTGGGATCTCCCATCTGGTCTTGGGAGGGTCTAGCCCATACACTGTGCAGATGTTCCTGGACACAATGCCAGCTACTTGGTTATGCCGTTCAGTGTATGCTGTTCCTGCCTGCATCTTACATCCTGCCACTATGTGTTGGACTGTCTCTGAGGCCTCTCTGCACAGTCTGCACCTTGGGTCCTGTCTAGTGTGGTAGACCCCTGCTTCAATGGATCTGGTGCCTAGTGCCTGTACTTGTGCTGCTATGATCAGTGCCTCAGTGCTGTCTTTTAATCCAGCCCTTTCCAGCCACTGGTAGGATTTCCCAATGTCAGCCACCTCAGCTATCTGTCGATGGTACATTCCATGCAGGGTCTTGTCTTGCCATGGCACTTCTTCTGCTTGATCTTCCTCCCATGTCTGCTGCTGCCTCAGGCACTCTCTCAGCAGCTCATCTTTGGGTGCCATCTTACTGATGTACTCCTGGATGCTCTGGGTTTCATCCAGGACTGTGGCTTTGACGCTCACCAAACCCTGCCCGCCTTCTTTCCAGCTGGTGTACAGTCTCTGGGTGTTGGATTTGGGGTGGAAACCTCCGTACATTGTGAGAAGCTTCCAGGTCTTCACATCGGCTGCCTCCATGTCCTCCTTTGCCCAGCGTACTATACCGGCAGGGTATCTGATGACTGGCAGGGCGTACCTGTTGATGGTGTGGATCTTGTTCTTCCCATTGAGCTGGCTTTTCAGGACCTGTCTTATCCTTTGGTGGTACTTGGATGTTGCTGTCTTCCTTGCCTCCTCATCGTGGTTCCCATGTGACTGTGGGATGCCAAGGTACTTGTAGCTGGTCTGTATGTCTGCTATGTGGCCTGCTCGTAGTTCCACCCCATCATTCTTGACTACCTTCCCTCTCTTTACTACCATCTGGCCACACTTCTCCAGTCCGAATGACATCCCAATATCGTCACTGTAGATCCGTGTCAGGTGGATTAGCGAGTCAATGTCTTGTTCATTCTTAGCATACAGCTTGATGTCATCCATGTAGAGGAGGTGGCTAATGGTAGTTCCACTCTTGAACTTGTATCCATATCCAGTCCTTGTGATTATCTGCCTGAGGGGGTTCAAGCCAATGCAGAACAGCAGTGGGGACAGCGCATCACCTTGGTATATGCCACACTTTATGGCCACTTGTGCAAGCTGTCTTGAGTTGACTTCCACTGTTGCCTTCCACAGTCCCGTTGAGTTCTTGAGGAAGGTCCTTAGTGTCCTGTTGACTTTGTATAGTGCCAGACATTCACAGATCCATGTGTGTGGCATTGAGTCATAGGCTTTCCTGTAGTCAGTCCAGGCTGTGCTCAGATTGGTCTGTCTAGACCTTGAGTCTTGGGCAACTGCTCTATCTATGAGCAACTGGTGTTTTGAGCCTCTGGTGTTGTTCGCAATGCCCTTCTGAGCTGTGCTCATGTACTGGCCTATATGGTCCTGTAGCTTGGCAGCTAGGATGCCTGATAGGGCTTTCCATGTTGTGGAGAGGCAGGTTATTGGCTGGTAGTTGGATGGTGCTGTTCCCTTTTGGGGGTCTTTCATGATCAGCACTGTCCTTCCTTGTGTTAGCCAGTCTGGGTGGGAGCCTGCTGCTAGCAGCTGGTTCATCTGTGCTGCTAGGTGTTCATGCACTGCTGTTAGTTTTTTTAGCCAGTAGGTGTGGATCATGTCCAGTCCAGGTACTGTCCAGCTCTTCATGTTCTTGACCCACTGTTGGGTGTCTGCTACTGTGATGGTGACTGTTTCCTGTTCTGGGAGATTGCTGTGGTCTGTTCTCAGGTCCTGCAGCCACTTTGCACTGGTGTGAAGAGTCTTCTCTTTCTCCCAGATGTTCTCTCAGTACTGTTCAGTTTCTGCTGTTGGTGGCTCTGCTGTTACTGTGTTGTTGCACTGCAGTTGGGAGTACATCTTGGATGGTTCTTTGGAGAACAGGACATTTATCTTTTTGGCCTCTGCTTCTCTAGTGAATCGCCTTAGCCTGCTAGCAAGTGCTGTGAGCCTTTGTTTAACAGTCTCTAGGGCTTCAGATGGAGTCAGGCCCTTCTATTTTTTCAGTAGCCGAGTCTTATCCTTAATCTCTACACCCTTCTGTAGTTCCACCAGCTGACTAACTTCTTTGGGAGTTGCCTTGATCTTATCCTCCAACCTCATTTTCCAGAGGGGGGATATGTACTGCTGTTCTTCTTCATCATGTAGCCAAGCATCTCCAGGATTACAGAGGCTGTAGCATATACCAGTTCATTGGTTTGAGTTAGGGTGGTAGTAGGAATTGTCATTAGGGCTCTATTGGTATCTTCTAGCATACTATCTGATGGTACTTCTCCAACGAGCCTTGGTAATCGGTCTCAAGGGTTGACTGTAGCTAGTTTATCCATGATCTTATGCCTCCTATCAGCTGCTGTGCTCTGTAATGGAGGGGGTGGCAGTGACGTTCCAGCTTCAGGTGTTGGCTGCACATCTAGTTGTTCTTCTGGGTCTTCTTCTTGAGTCCGGGCTGTAATGTGGAGTTGGTCTATCTCAAGTTATGAGAGCAGCTTCATCTTTACAATGTTGAAGCATTGAGTAACTAGCTGTTTCTCAGTTTGGGTGGATGTAGGTCTTTTTCCCCATCCATAGTTCCCTTATACATTTCATATATGCCCTCTCATTAGGTCTACTGTTGTAGTAGCATCCCATCAATTCCAGGTTCTCTTATCTCATCCATGTATGGTTTGTTCCGGTAGCCCATGTATCATCAGATTGTCCTGGTTCACCAACATCTGGCACAGACCTTGTTAATCCGAGTGACATCTGAGCCGGCATGACTCTCCTAGTTCATATCATTCTCATATTCGAGGTAGGCAAGTGAGGCATTAGGAGGTCTTTGCTCAAGGACTCCTACTGGATAGGTAGGTACCAGCTGGGCTTTGAACCCTAGTCTCTCATATCAAAGGGTGGCATTCTTAACAACTAAGTTATCCAGCCACCAGATATAGATATATATAGATAGATATATACACACACACACTATATTGTACATATATAAAATGTCTAGCACATTAACCCTTATTGAGATACATAACAGGTGTACTGTGTCTCCTTGGTATTCACACTCATCACTAGCTCAAGTCTCAACATAATGAAGGGGCTACAGTGGCTAGATGAGATGTAAGAAGAATATTCAATGTGTGCAGTGGAGTGTTGTGTGTGTTTTCTGGAGCAGTTCACCCATTTCTGTATGTGACACATACTCCACCCTCTCCCAAAGCCAGTTGTG
>ML682164.1:0-26632 GCA_007922195.1 Podocnemis expansa
GTGCCTTTTTCACTGGTGCACTCCTACCTCCAGTGACTAGGGGGCCCAATCACCTCCTGCCCCCAGCTTCCACTTTTAACAGAACTCTTTTTTGAGTTTCAGGTCTTTGGAATTTGTTAATAATTTTTCAAATTATCAATATTCATGTGGGAAACCACTAAATATTAATTTAGTGATAAATTCCTTTATTAAATACAAAGGCAGGAAGATATTTATACAATGTTACTAAACATGACAAAAAAAAGCTTAACTAATAAGTGATTTACTACATCTGAATAGCAACTAGCCATTTACCAAGTAGCCCTTCTGCCTCCTTCAAGGAGAGTCAGCAGCAACAAGAGATTAGTTCCAGACTCCCTCTCAGCAATATAGCATAAAACCAGCTCAAACTCCTGCCCAGTAACCTGGGACAATTGCACTCTACCTCATGGCACCTTTAGTGGAAAAACTGCATGAGTAGCCATTAGAGCCCAGCTTGGGATGTGTCAACCATCACAGGAGGGCTAGGGTCCCTGGGTTGCCCCATTAAAGTCACTTTGCCCGATGTTTGGATTGTTCCCAGGAGCCTCCGACCCCGCACATCAGGTGATTGGTTATAGGAGCCCACCATAGACCAGAGGCAACAGAGCAGCTCCAGACCTGCCTCATGAATCTGACATCCCAGGCTCAAATGCCTAGTGGAGCCACCTGAGAACAGCACAGCAGTGACCTGCCATAAGACATCTGTTAAATGAGGTAAACACTCCGGGCAGAACCCACACGTGGACACAACGTGACCCTAGAATGAGCAAAACAAGTCTACCAAGTGCAGGGCAGAGGCACAGGATTTTTTTTTTTTCTTCTTTTTCTTCTGGGCCCTGGAAATAGCAGCACTATTTGTTTTTCCATGGGCTCTGAGTGGGATGGGGCAGGTTAGTAGCTCTTGGATACTAAAAGGATTTGTTAGTAATGTGGGTTACCCCAGAACCAGTGCCGTCCTTAGGGGGTGGCAAAAGGGGTGATGGGCCCAGGCCCCACGGTTCTGTGGGCCCGGCACTGTCCTGCTGTGAGCAGGACAGTCTGGGGCACAAACTGCTGCCCCCCCACAGCTGGCTGTTTCCCATCCAGGGGACCGGGCGAGCTGGCCAAAAGCAGCAGCCAGATTCAGCGCTCTATGTCCCCTTCCCCCTGCCACACACTGTGTTCGGCTCTGTGCGACAGGCAGCGGGGAGGGGGCAGGAGGCAGCCTGGGGCCAGTACTGCTGCCCCCCTGGCCATGCTGTCTCCTGCCCCCTCCCCTCTGCCTCCAGCTGAAGGCAGCGAGTGGCGCGGGAAAGGGGACCAGCAGCACTGAACCCAGCCACTGCTTTTGGCTGGCTTGCCTGGTCCCCTGGATGGGGAACCGCCAACACAGGGGTGAAGGGGCCTGCTCCTCCCTCCCAGTGCCAGGGGTGGGGGGCTGACTGGGGGCCTCGCAGAGGGCGATTTACCTGGGGCCCCGCACCCCCCTAAGGATGGGTCTGCCCAGAACCCTGCCTGTGCCAGGCAGGGAATCCCTGAAATCAGTGGGTTACTTACCAGTAAGCGTCCTTCGAGATGGGCTGCTCACATACATCCAGTTATAGGTGTCTACATGCCGAAGTGCACGGTAGTTTGGAAAGTCTTCAGCCTTAGCCTCTCAGGTCAGGGCACACAGCCAATGCCCCCTCTTTGCCATGGCCACGCTATATAGGTGACCGTGACCCTGACACTCCCAGTCCCATATACCTTCGCCATCTCCATTAGCGGGGATGGTTGGAGCGGCCTGAATGTATGTGAGCAGCCCATCTCGAAGGACGGTTACTGGTAAGTAACCCACTGTTCTCCTTCGAACACTGCTCACATCATTCAGTTATAGGTGACTGCTAGCTGTACCTTTGGATGGTGGGAGGAGTTACTGTCTACCCACACTGAGCACAGCTCTGCCCAGAGCGGCATCATTTCTAGCCTGTTGGGCGATAGCGTAGTGCATCGTGAAGGTATGAACTGACGACCACATAGTGGCCCTACAGATCTCTTGGATCAGGATCTTGGCGAGGAAGGCCATAGAGGACGCTTCAGCCCTGGTAGAGTGGGCTCTAACAGTTCCAGGAAGAGGTGTATTCAACCTTCCTTACCAGTCCTTAATACAGTTCACAAACCAGTTCAAAATGCACTGTCAGGATGCTGGTAAACCTCTCTTTTGTTCGGCGACCTCCACAAAGAGTTGGGGTGTCCTGCGGAACGGCCAGGTATGCTCAATGTAAGTTAAGAGCGCTCTCCTTACATCCAGTGTGTGCCGCTTCCTTTGGTTCTGCGTAACCTGGGGATCTGGATAGAAGACTGGCAAGCACATTTCCTGGTTAAGGTGGAAGGGAGTGGCCACATTAGGAGGGGAGGATGGATGGTGACGCAAAAGCACTTTATCCAGAAAGAACCTCATGTATGGGGGTTCCGAGGAGACGGCTTTCAGCTCCAAAACCCTTCTAGCTGAGGTGATTGCTACTAAGAAGCCCACCTTCCAGGACAGGACCAGCATGGTGGCTGAGTCCAGGGGTTTGTAAGGTGGCTGTATCAGTGCTCAGAGAATAATATTCAAGTCCAATGGTGGGGTGGGACTACAAGGCCAAGGAAAAAGTCTTTCCACCTCCTTCAAGAATCTCACGGAGGTGGGATGGGGGAAGATTGGCTTCCCATCTACTGTCCTATTGAGGGCTGAGATTGCTGCCAAGTGGACTCTCAGTGAGGAAGGAGAGAGGCCTTTCTCTCTGAGGTCGAACAGGTAGTCAAGGATCAAGGGTATTGGAGATGATATGGGGCCTACACCCTTGTCCCCGACCCAAAGGGAGAATTGCCTCCACTTGGCTGTGGACGTTGACCTGGTGGATGATCTTCTGCTACCACCTAGGACCTTCTTAACCCTGTCCGAGCAGAGCCTCTCTTGCTCACTGAGCTAGAGAGCATCCAGGCCATCAGGTGTAGGCGGCCTGGGTCTGGGTGCCAGAGGCGCCCTGAGTCCTGAGTCAGGAAGTCTGCCCACTGTGGGAGGTGGAGAGGAGTTTCTATGGACATGTCCTGCAGAAGTGGGAACCAGTGCTGTCTGGGCCAGTTCGGAGCTATTAGTATTACATGTGCTCAATCCTGGGTGATCTTCAGGAGAACCCTCTGCATCAGAGGAATTGGGAGGAAGGCATACCTCAGGGCTCCCAACCAGTCGATGAGGAAGGCGTCAGTGAAGGACCCTTCCTCCTAGCCCCTGAGGAAACAGAACTGGGGGCACTTGCAATTCTGTTGTGTCGCAAACAGATCTATCTGTGGGGGACCCCATTTACCTACCAGGATGGAAAACACCTTGCCGTGGAGACACCACTCGTGGTTCACTAGTGGCCTCCTGCTCAGTGAGTCCGCTAACCTGTTGCCCATCCCTGGGAGGTGGGAGGCCTCCAGGATGAAGTTGTGGCATACAGCCAACTCCCAAAGCTTGCACGCTTCCTCACAAAATGGTGAGGAGTGCGTCCCCCACCTTGGCAATTCATGTAAAACACTGCTGTCATGTTGTCTGTCAGGATTGGACCAACCTGCCACGGATTCTGTCTAGGAAGGCTATGCATGCTAGTCTGATTTCCTTAATTCCTTGACGTTTATGTGGAGAAGAGAGTCCGTTCGGGACCAATGCCGCTGGGTGGAGAGTCCCCCAGAGATGTGGGCCCACCCCACCCGGTATTGGAAGCGTCCGTTATCAGGGTCACTGAGGGCCTGAGGTCTTTGAAGGGGGTGCCCCCCATGGCAAACTGGGGGTCCCTCCAAACCTGGAGTATTGACAGAATGTCCTGGGGAATGTTGAACCCTGGGTTCGCGATGTAACTGCGATGTATCGGTGACACCCACCAATGAGACGGACACCAGTTCAAGTAAACAAAACAAAACAAACCAAAAAAAAAAGCTACTTTTATAGTGATGCCATAAACACCTGTGACCAATTAACACTGTAGAGCAGGAAAGTCTATGTAAAACACTTATAACCAACTAACAGTGTGGAACAACAAAGTCTATGTAAAACACTTATAACCTAACAACAGTATGGAGCAAGAAAGTCTATGTAAAACACCCATAACCAAACAACAGGATGAAACATGAAAGTCTATGCAAAACACTTACAGCCAACTAAAATACTTATAGCCAAATAACAGTATGGAGCAATAACCTACAACAGGGTGGCCATAATAAGTCAAGGACTTTTCTGGCCTTTTACTGCCTCAACATCGGTATAGGCACTGATCAGCCCACCTGACGCGTATTTACCAATGGCTCAAGGCCATTCCTCCTTGCTAGCCAAGAAGGGTGGGCGGCAGAATGAAGGAGTCAGATGAAAGAAACTAAATGCCCACACTCCCATAACAATCTATGCTAGGCAATGAACATCTATATCATGAAAAGATTATGCAGGATACAGGGGGAATAATAAACAGCTACACAAACTATACAAAACTCAAATAAGGAAGCTACAGTAACAGACTATACAGAAATGGTACCAAAAAGAAGAATTAAGAGAGGTAGGAGGCTTGTATTGATTTATAAAACCTGTCCTAGCACCGTAGTGGAACTCAAAGCAAGGAGGCAGACCAGCTGCAACATCCCAGTACTTAATCCTTTGGACGGCAATTCGTGTACACCCCAAAAAAGGGGAAAAAAAAGGTCTCGGGGGTGGGTGCTCCCTGTCTCAGTTTGACCGGGTCGCGACGTGCCCTTTAGCATTCGAGGGTGGGAGAACACCAAGTTAGCTGAGACAGGGGGGTTAAATAGAATTTTGCACAGCCAGAGTAAAAATAGCCACTTGGGAGTGGGATTCTGGTCAGGACCAATGATGGAACTGAGACCCCAGACAATGACCCCTCCTTCATGGTGACAGGAGTGCTGAGAAACTGTTCAGGGGGGATAGGAACTCACCCCCCTTCTCGTTGACACAAAGCTAGGGAGGAAGAAACTCACAAAGGAGATTGAGGGCCATCAGGGGAGATTGATACTTAATATTCTTCCCCTTGAGCTGGATGGCCCAGAGAGGAGGCCCATCAGGGAGATCGATACATAACATTCCTCCCTGAGAGCAGCAAAATCCAGGAGGGCTACGTGTGGGGCGGGGTGGCCATCATGGCTGCCACCTCCGTTGACAGGGAACAGACAGTACGTTGTTCAGGTAGTCCCTCCAAATGTGAAGCACCGTGGAAAACCAGATCTGGAAGAGCCTCATCCTCAGACGTGCAGTCTGGATCACCGAGGTGGATGCTGCCATGTGGCCGAGGAGCTGCAGGCATCGATGGGCCATGGTCACGGGGGATGCTCGTAGCTCTGTGATGATGGTGCAAATGGACTGAAATCTGGAGAGGGGAGGAATGCTGACGCCCTGTGGGCATCTAGGTGTGCCCCTATGAACTCTACATCCTGGGGAGAGCACAGTTTTGACTTCTCTTGGTTTATGCAGCGGCCCAGGTAATGGCAGAGCTTCACCACCACTTTTACATGGAGCTCTACCTGGTGCCTTGATTTCCCTACTATTAACCAGTCGTCTAGGTAGGAATAAATTCTTATGCTTCTTCTGTGGAGGAAGGCCATGACTGGCGCCATGCACTTTGTGAACACCCTGGGGGCTAAGGATAGCCCAAAGGGGAGGGAGGTGAACTGGAGGTGATTGTTTGCCACTCTGAACCTTAAGAACCACCTGTGGCGGAGCCATATGGCTATGTGGAATTACGCATCTTTTAGATTGAGGGCCACAAACCAATCCCCAGGAGACAGAGTTGAGAGGATCTGAGAGAAGGAAACCATGCAGAACTTTATTTTCCTTATGTGCTTGTTTAAAGCCCTGAGATCTAGGATGGGTCTAAGGTCCCCATTTGACTTCAAGACCAGGAAGTGTTGGGAGTAGAACCCTTTTCCCCACTCCTGCCTGGGAACCCTTTCTATGGCTCTAAGGGAGAGAAGCTTCCTGTATTTGATCTTGAGAAGATAGGACAGTTCCTGGTCTGTGAGGGTTGAGCGAGGGGGTAGTTTCCTGTCCCAAGGAGTTGAGACTGAATACGGTATCCCTCCGCAATAGTCTCGAGAACCCACTGATTGGAAGTGATGTTGGCGCAGTGGTGTTTGAAACGATGTAGGCGTTTGGGAACCGGAGGGGTCATAAGTTTGTTTCCCTCGTTGTATCCATTAAAAACACTGCTTCTTTCCGGAGGGGCGCTCGGGACTCTGTCCGTGCCTGCTTGATAGCGAAGCGCGGGGTTTGTCACTCATCCCCAAGCAGGCTTTGTCCTTGTCCATGTCACTGAGGTATCATTGGGAGAAAGCGAGGGACCTTGGAAAGGAGTTCTGCAGCTGGATTTGCTGCTTTAACTGCTGCAGCTGTTATTGGAGGAGTTGGTGAGGCTTTAGGGAGCATCTGTTGGGTTGCGGGGTGTATATCCCCAGTGACTGGAGAGTGGCCCTGGAGTCTTTTATGCCATGGAGCTTCGCATCTGTTGACTCAGTGAAGAGGTTAGGGCCCTCGAAGGGGAGGTCCTGGATGGTGAGGTGCAGCTGAGGAGGTAGGCCTGAGCCCTGCAGCCAAGCCAAATGCTGCATCACTACAGCTGATGCCATCATGCATGCAGCTATGTCCACGGCATCCCAGATGGCCATAAGAACATCAGAAGAAGCCATTTCCCCTTCCTTGAGCATCGTGTCAAAATCCCTAAGGCGATCCTTCAGGATTATGCTACGGAAGCCCTGCATAGCATGCCAGAGGCTGAAGATATATCTTCTCTGTTCATGCCCAATGGCATAATGGGCGGCCGCTTACCTGGGTAGGCCATTGCCACCCTCTTCCAAGCACAAACTAAAGCCCCTTATGGACAGTGTATGGGGCTCTGGCCTGGAATCTGGGAGACTGCAGACTAGCATAACTCAAAGGTACTGTCCTACCTAGGAATTTATGACCCACCTGGGAATTTGAGACCCACCTAGGAATTTATGACCTACCTAGGAATTTGAGACCCACCTAGGAATCTGAGACCCACCTAGGAATTTAAAACTTAACTGGGAAATAAACAACTTAACTCAATCATGGGAACTGCTTGGGGTTTCCTTATAAGGTAAAAGGAACCCCTGACTAATATGACACACCCTCCCCTAGAGTGGGAAGAGACCAGGAAACACTGAGCTAAAAAATCCTATAAAAAGGAGATGCCAAGTGGCAGGGAGGCAGAGGTTCACGTGTTACCCACTGGAATTGATCACTCTGATGGTCGAATCTCCTGAAGAAAGCTGGCTCGTGTTGTGTCTCTTACCATGCCCCTTGTATTCATGTTGCTGGTCAGTGGTACCTGGGTTATGGTATATATATAAAAACCCCCTATGAATACCTTACAGTTTTGTTTTGTTACAAATGCCTTGCAGTTTTATTTTGTTACTTATATAGATTTGCTAGCTCAGCTAGTATTTTGAAATTGCTGTTTTTGTTGTTGACTGCTACCTCAGTTGATGCTTTGAAATAACTGTTTTTCTAAGTTGTCACTCTGATAACCTATTGAAAAATTTTCCCTGTTGTTATTTTAAATAAAGGAACCCCTTTTCTTGATTTAAAAAACCACCGGATCCAGTGTCTCCTTCTCCTTCTCCCATCATGGTTGGGAACCAACATTCTCATAAGGGCCGAATGGTTTGCAATGCAAAGTTGAAGGGCTGGTGTGGAGTAGGCCTTCCTGTCCAGGAGGTCAAGATTCCTAGCCTCCCTATTTTGGGGGGTAACCCTGGCTGCCCTTGCCTTTCCTTTTGGTTCACCGCATCAACGACCAGCAACCCCGGGGTGGGGTGCTGGAAGAGGAAGGAAAACTTGTCCTGTGGAACATGGTACTTTTGGTCCGCAACCCTCAAAATGGGTGGAATCGAGCATGAGGTCTGCCAGCATGCCTTCACAACACTGAAAACCCCTTCAAGCAGTGGGACCGATACCTTCACGGGTAGGGCCCTGCGGCCGATGTCAAAGAGGGGATTAGCCACCTCCTTCATGACCCCTAGTTCCAGGTTTAAGTTTGCTGCCATACGGCGTAGCAACTCCTGGTGGGCATGAGAGTCCTCACTGTGATTCATCGGTCTCTCAAAGGTTTACTCGTCAGGCAAGGAAGACGACCAGCCCAGGGACCCACTACAGCATGTGGAGTCTGGGTCGGGCTCATCGTCAAAAAAATCCAAATCCATGGAATGCACGGGGGACTGGTCGGGGTGGTGCCATGAGGACAGGGTATCCTCGGCTGCCATGTTGAGCCAGTCATGTGACCAGTCATTAAAGGAGGCCCGGTTGTCCTGAAAACATGGAGGGGAATGGCCCCAAGTAGGTTGCACCGACGGGGAGGGGCCCCCAGATGTCGATGGTGCCAGAAAGCGTTTGCTGTGCTGAGGCGTGGGCAAAGGAGAATGTTTATGGCGCCACTTCCCCATGTGGTCTCCAATCT
This sequence comes from Podocnemis expansa, assembly GCA_007922195.1. Classification (NCBI taxonomy): domain Eukaryota; kingdom Metazoa; phylum Chordata; order Testudines; family Podocnemididae; genus Podocnemis; species Podocnemis expansa. The sequence goes on from ML682164.1 coordinate 8,478, forward strand.
TTATTATCATCTTGAGAGGGGATAATCTGCACAAGGCTGGAGGCAACGCCGATGTGGAGGTGCGGGAGGGAGCCGGCAAGGCCTGGGAACATGGTATGGACACGTCCTGACCAAAACGTGGAGATGAAGCCAGAGAGGCATCCTCCCAGGGTTGATGTACCAGAGTTGGGTCTGGCAGTGCCGGGGACTGGGTATCCCCTGTACCAGGTTGCGGGGCTGGGAGTGGGCTGTTGTTGGGCAGTACTAGACTTGGCAATGCAGACCCTTGTGCTGAGCTGGTACGCAGTGCCGTTGACAGCACAGACTTGGGTTTCTTCTGTGGTACCACTGCCGGTGCTGCCTTCTGTTTGGCACTGAGGCAGCTCGGCGTTTGGAGAACAGGAAAGTCTGATGGTGGTGGTGGTACCATTGACTGAGTCTTCAGACTTGGCGCCAACTAGCTGTCCTGGGGTTGTTGAGCCCAAGCTGGTCAGGGAGTCGGTGGAGAACTCACAGCTCAGGCGGCATTAGAGGCTCACGCGGTGCTCCCGGCAAGGGAACACAGGTGCAGCTCTCTATCCCTGTGAGCCCTCCTTTTGAAGGACTGGCACAGAGGGCAGCTCTCGGCGAGGTGGGACTCACCCAGGCACACGAGGCATCTGTTGTGTGGATCGTCAAGCGGGAAGGCTTTTAAGCATCCTAAGCACGGCTTGAAACCAGGCATTTTAAATTTTGCAGTAAAGACAGGCACTTGCTTGCACAAGTTGTTGGCTGATCTGAAACCGATGCTGGGCGGAAGAAGGAACTGAGAGGGTCAGGGTCATGATCACCTATATAGCCATGGCTGTGGCAAAGAGGGGGCGTTGGCCATGTGCCCTGACCTGACAGGCTAAGGCTGAAGACTTTCTGAACTACCGTGCGCTTTGGCACGTAGATACCTATAACTGAATGATGTGAGCAGCGCTCGAAGGAGAAGGGAACATTTCTGCTAGTCAGATGCCAAGGATAGGAGCATCAAAGATACTGACGCAGTGGGAAACTGTGGTAGCAAACAGATCCCATTTCACCACTCCTGATGGCAGTACCATGCCTGATGTCTCAAGGAGATTCCCAAAATCTACTCAATCAGTGATGCCCAGATCCCCAGCCCAGCCCATGCAGTGGCTCCCCACCCTCCCACCCTCCAGGATCTGTCAATCCTCAGCAGAGGCTGGGAGACATGCATACCCTGTGAGCCTGGATTTCTTCTGTTACATTAATTTGAGGTTGGGAGACCTGGACCAGGTTCCTGTCCTGCCCAAGGAGACCCTTCAGAAGCTGGAACTGGGGGAGGAGGAGTTTGATGATGGTTTCAGTTGAATTGTGTGTAGCAGCCTGACACATAAGACATGGTGCCAGCGTTGCAGCCCACCCATCCCCTCTTTGTGGCCTGCTGGGGAACATGGCACCTTGTGGTGGGACAGGGTGTCTGTGGCCTGTGGAGGAGGGGATGGCCATGCTGGCACCATAGTGCCTAGGGGTTGTGCAGGGCCCTTGGAGGGACTGTGAGGGTGGCCCAGGAGCCTCTCTGTGATGGGCTGTACTTCTAAGGCCTTCCCCACCCTGATGGCTGGTGATGGGCTCCTGGGAGCCGTTCAGCCATGGTTATGAGGCAGGGGGAGGAGGCACTGTGGTGCTGTCTCTCTGGTGATGTCTCTGCCAGGCCTGGCAGCTGGTGAGCAGCCATAGACCCTGGGGCACGGATCACCTATCACAGAGATGCTTCATGGATGGGAGTCACGGCATCAGCCTTGGGGAGACCTTTAGAGTCAAGCCCTGCCCCAGCTCCTAGACTGGCCAGGTCTAACCCTCCCAATGCATGGGGCAGAGCCTGCTCCCCATGGCATTGGGGGCCAGGGGGATGAGGCCTGGCTGCCTTCCAGAGGGTTAAGCTCCTGAGTGACCCAGCCAGTAAGCATAGACTCAGCATGGATCTGCCATGCTGCCCGTGGGGCCTCCCTCAGTGTCTGTGTGTCCCTTGCATGCCATCTTGTGTCCCTGTGCATGCTAGGAAAATGGGGCAGCTCTCCCATGACACCTTGCCAGAGAATGGATGGCAGGGAGGGGGTTGCAGAGAGTAGTATGGGGGCTGCACAGAAAACTGAGAGGGATGAAGGGGCTGGGCCAGACCAGTTCTTCAGGCCTGGGTACTCCTGCCCGCCTGGTTGCTGGAAACCACCCCCTCTCTCTAGGGTGATGTGCTGTTAGTTACCATGGAGAGTAGCTCAGTGTTAACCCTGCAGGGTGTGGATGCAAATTGCTGTTAGATCAGAATCTGCTACAACCCGCTGCAGATGGCACTGATCCAGCCTCTGCTGATGCTAATGGCCAGATTCCAAGGGATGCATGTTCAGGCCCCTCACCACAGGCTTGGCAGGCCTGGAGAAGTACACAGCCCTCCTGACATGCTGCCTGCCAGTCTGCTAGGTCTCCTGCCATACCTTCCTCCACTTCCCCGCCCAAGGAGCCCAGCCTAGGAACCACCAGTCAGACACGCTGCCCTGCAGTCAGGTGGCTCATGGCATTAGAAGAGTCCGCTCCATGTCTGCTAAGCCCAGGCCTTGGTGAGATTCCTGTGGAGTCAGACCAGGTAGCCCTGGTATCTGCCTGTGTCCAGTAGCCTTGCTGTGAAATGCTTTCCTTCCTAGGGTTACCAGACACCAAAGCATGGAAAGGAGGACAAGGTAGTTCGAAAAGGAGGACATTGGAGGCCACATGGGGAAAATGTAGTATTAATGTAATATTCTTCTGTTTTTAGGGGGCCCTGGAACTCTTCCCCCTAAAAATAGAGTATCCTGTGGCATTCCAGCACACTTTAACCCCTGTGAGTAAAATGCTAGGCAGACAAAATTATGCATTTTTAGAATGCCTGCTGGACGGAGGACAAGAAGGTAAAAAGGAGGACATGTCCTCCTTTTGCCTGGCATTTGGTAACCCTGTTCCTTCCAGCCTTTGAATCTAGGATTCCTGCAGCACCCAAGGCCCAACTCCCCACTGGGCAATGCCAGCTATCTCACCCAGGTAGCTCTAGGGCGGCCGAGTTCTCTTTGTCAGTAGAGTGGGGCAAACACCCAGATTGGTCGAGTTGTGAGGAGTGGGGGGGAGCCAGCTTGAGTCAGACAGACTGGCAATTTTTGGCAAATCAGAAAACTGCAGGGGATCATTTGGGGGGCCAGTGAAATGTTTAGTTTTACTTCTGAGCCTTTGTTAATGGCTTTGGATTTTTAAAAGTCAAATTAAAATTAGGATTTAACACAGGCCAGAGAACATTCCTGAATTCCTTCCTGTTTAAATTGGAGCAGATCTGATAGACACACACCCCATTTTGGTTTAAAACCAGGAAGGGAGAAGACACTGTGATACTTGATAAACTGTCCCAGTAGTTAAGTCCCCAATCCCTATTAAAACCTGAAGCCAGTTTGTCCCACTTCAACCCAGAGGTGGCTTTTGGTGTAAGCAAAGCAGGTGGTTGCCTAGGGCCCCGAGCAGTAAAGGGACCCCATAGTGGCTGCCTGCTTCACTTACACTAGCGCTTGCGGGCTGGTGGGGGAGCAGGGGACGCAGCCTGCCAGGGCCAGAAGCTGCGCCACCCTCCTGCCCACCCAGCTTCTCTGCAGCAGGGGTGGGACAGCGTTCCCTGCCTATCCCCAGCCAGCTGCGCCTCCCGAGCGGGAGGGAGGATAGCCGGCATGGCACTGTGGCTTGCCAGGAGCTGGACCCCCTCAGGCTGCTTCGCCCCCGGCCACCCCAGGCCTGAGCGGGCCTGATCCAGAGCCTGGGGGCAAGGCAGCTTCTATTCAGGCCTCGGGTGGCTGGGGGCGAAGTGACCTGAACTCTTCGGAGTGGGCCGCTCCAGGGGACCCCACTCCAGGGGAACCCACAGCACCACACCGGCCACTCTTCTCCCTCCCCCTGGGGAGATGTGGCCGGCTGGAGGTAAGCGGGGAGCGCTGCTCTGCTCTCCCTGCAGAGGAGCCAGGCGGGCAGGCAGGCAGTGCAGCTTCTGGCCCTGGCAGTACGGAGCTCCCCGATCCTCCCTTGCATGGGAGTTGGGACTCTGGTGGGGGTGGTTAGGGCGGCAGTAGGGGCCCAGGGCCTCAGTGGGGGTGGCATTGGGGGCCTATAGGAGGACCCATAAAGGGCCTTTGCCTAGGGCCCCCAATTGCCTAAGGCTGCCTCTGCTTCAACCTCAATTTCAAAAGGATAACCATGTTAGTCTAGTCCAGCAAAAAAACAACAAGGAGTTGTGTGGCACTTTAAGACTATCAGATTTATTTTTTTGCATGAGCTTTTGTGGGAGAAGATCCCACTTCCTCAGAGGCTTCCATGGTTTGAGCCTGTAAATTGCTCTGATTTGCTGTTACTTTATGACCTGATCCTATGTTTTACACCCCCTTGCATTTAGTTTAATTCCTTTCTGTAAGTTCACCCATCTTCGAAGCATCTGAGGAAGTGGGATCTTTTCCCATGAAAGCTCATACAAAAAAATAAATCTGTTAGTCTTAAAGTGCCACACAACTTCTTGTTGTTTTTTTCTGCTTTAACCACCAACCGCTGAAGCATGTTAGACCTTCCCTGCTAGAAATGCTGGATCCCTGAGCAGTGCAGGCTGCTCAGGAAAGAGGGATCCGTGTGCTCATCGGGCAGGAGGATCCAAGATGCATGTTCTGCAGTGATGGTACCTGATGCTGCTCGCAGGCTTCCAAAGTGCAGCTGAAAAAGGGAGACAAAGTCCCAGCCCTCCCTGAGGCAGAGCTGAGGCAGGGGGGCAATTGCCCCTGTGGCCTTCAGCACCAGCAGATGGGAAAGATCCTGACCCGCAATAGGAAAGTACTCAGAGGCCACACCTGCACTGAGAGCCCACATACCACTGAGAATTCAACGCAGAGCTCTGCTGGGATGTGTGGGATCTGTTTCTCCATCTGGACTGAAGATGGGCAGAGGTGCCTCACTCCTCAGGTGCCTTCCCACAGCTGCCACCTGCTGTTGGAAGCAGGCCAAGTTCAGAGAGACGAAACAAAGCAAGTCAGATGGGGACTTTGTGTCTAGACCCTTGGTATCCTTTGCCTTAGCTCTGTGCTATGCCAGCCCCTACATCTTTAAGAAACCCCGCACCAGTGAAAAGATCTGTGACTTTGGGTTTCCTGGTTTGCAGACAGCAAGCTGGGAAGTATTGCCTGAGAACACAGCAAAGCAGCAGCATGGGAGAGCCCTCTGAAGTCTGTCTGGGCTCACCAATAACAATGAGGAAGAAGGCTGCTCTGTGCCCAGCAAATACTTGGGAGAAAAACACTCTCTGTTAAAAATACATGTGTTCCAATGACAGGCTGAGAAAATTCCCAGTGACTCATCCCTTGGTCTACCAAGGATCCTCCAGCAAAAACAGGAAGCTCCTGGTGTCTCTAGGGTAAAATACAAGTGGAAATAAAGGCTCTTTTGAAGTGGGTTCAACTACCTGTGTGGTCCCTGTGTGAACTCAATCAAGTTTCTCCTCTCCATCCCTTTGCTCTGTCCCTCCTTTTCCCCCCAAACCTAGCATCTGCCTCATCTGTTTAGACTGAAAGTTCTCCGGAGCCAGGACTGTCTTTTGCTGTGTGTCCATCTGGGCAGTACTCAGCACAACAAGAGCCCTCATCTCAGTTTCAATAATACCAGCTCCCAAGCAAGCCAAAGAACAGTCAAAATGGGGAGTACAATTAAAAAAAAAAAAAAATCCAGTGCAGGCAGCCGGGTTTATAGCAAACAAATGTTCCCTGTGGGGTTGAAATGCTAACTGTGAGTGCTGGGAATCAGAGGCAAAACCATGACAAGAAAGATTGCAAAAAGCAAACAAAGGTCGGCTAGCTTCCTGCACCATCTCTCTCCATAGGGGACCCTATTTAGGAATAAACTGCCCTCAGGATCTGACCAGGAGATTGTGTGGCCAGATTGTGCAAAGACTTTGGCCCAAATCCCTGAGGTATTTCAGCACCTAAAAAAAAGCCTTCCGTGTGCCTTTTTCATGGAGTTAATGGGGCAGTCTCACCCAGGACAGAACCGTTTCCATCTAAGGCTGATCCAGGCAGAGAGTGCCTCTGTGACAGCTATGACTACAGTGGGGCCAATGGGGCTTTGCCCCGGCGCGCTGGAGCAGCTCAATACAGCCGCTTTATTAAAGGCGGGTTTTGCAGTGCCGGCTCCAAGTGCCAGGAATTGCAAGGGGCACATTCCGATCCAAATGTGCCGTGGGTGTCAAAACAGAGCGTTACGTCTCTGGGCTCTGTGCCATCGTGCCCTGGGGGGAGGGGGGGAGGGGCGGGGAGTATACAATGGGGTTGGCAGCTGCCTTGATCCAGGTCTATGGCTCTGTTCGGAGTGGAAGCCTGTGCCCTTAAAAAGCAGGTGGCCATGGGGCGGGCATCAGCCTTGTACATGGTCGCTGGAGTCCCCTGACTGAGTGATTTCTACCTGTCAATGTGAGGCACTGAATATGGAAACACAGTCAGAGCTAGGCTCCGTGTGGGGCCCAAGGGGTACATCACTTGTACTGGTAGAGCTATGCACTGCGACACTGTTGCGCACAAAAGTCAGGGCCTAGGTCAGGATTATAAACTTGGGGTGCTGCTCTCTTAGACAGCATGGGCTAATAGCTGGGGCCCTGCCCTGGGAGCCAAGCTGTCTGGGTCCTTCCCCCACCCCAGTTGCAAGGTCATTTTCCAGCTCAGGGCCTCAGTTTCTCCTTCCACCCTGTGTCTGTTTAGATTGCTATCTGTGTGGGACAGGGACGGTCTGTGCTGCACCCAGCACAAAAAGAGTAAGGAGTCTTGTGGCACTTTAAGACTGATAGATTTATTTATTGCATCAAGCTCATGCAATAAATAAATTTGTTGCTCTTAAAATGCCACAAGACTCCTTGCTTTATTTGCTTTACTAGACAAATACAGCTGCCCCTTTGGAACCCAGTGCAGAGAAGGCATGAGACGCTATGGGGCCCAGACTTGGGGGGGTGCCTGTGCAGCCCAGAACAATGGGGCCATGATCACATCTGCTGTTCATGCAGTGTCCGGTGTAATGCACCTTAATGAGTTGTGCAGTTATGTGATTCGAGTAGTTACTAGGAGCCAGGACTCCTGGGTTCTCTCCCTGGATCTGAGAGGGGAGTGGGGTTGAGTGGTTAGAGTAAGGTGACTGAGAGTCATCACTCCTGGGTTTTATCCTTGAATATTTCATTGTGACTCAGTTTCCCCTCTCTCCCATGCAGTATTCTCCCCAGGACTTGACATTATAGGGGGTGTAGGTGGGAGTGTTGGAGGGGCTCACTAGATTGGTCTAACACTTACTAGCTGACAACTGGGGGGGGGTGTTGGGAAATTTGGAGGGGTGTAGGGGGTGTTAGGGAAATCTCTGGTCCCATGTGTTGAAGAGGGTGTGGGGGGAGAGGGATGTTAGAGCATGCACCCCTTGGGCTACCGTGGAAAGGAGAAGAGGCAAGTATGAAAAGGAGGCCAGTGGAGGACACATGGAGAAAATGTAGTATTAATGTAATATTCTTCTGTTTTTAGGAGGCCCTGGAATGCTCCCCCCCCCAAAAAAAAACAGGGTGTTCTGGGGCATTCCAGCATATTTTAACCCCTGTAAGTGAAAAGCCAGACAAAATCATGTCTTTTTTAAAATGCCTGCCGGACAGAGGATGTGAAGTTTAAAAGGAGGCCATGTCCTTCATTTGCCTGACATCATATGCACTCCTCCCCTGGATAGGGTTACCAGATACCAAAGCATGGAAAGGAGGACAGGGAACTACAAAAAGATGGACATTGGAGGAGAGATGGAGAAAATGCAGTGTTCATATAATATTCTTTGGTTTTTAGGGGGCCCTGGAATGCTTCCCCCTAAAAATAGGGTGTTCCGGGGCATTCCAGCATACTTGGAACCCTTTAAGTCAAAAGCCAGACAAAATCACGTATTTTTTTAAAATGCCTGCTGGATGGAGGCTATGAAGGTAAAAAGGAGGACATGTGATGTCCTCCTTTTGCCTGACATCTGGTAACCCTACCCCTGGAGGTGGCCGGCAGGCAGCAAGGTAAGTTCACCCATCTTCGAAGCACCTGACGAAGTGGGATTTTCTCCCACGAAAGCTCATGCGAAAAATAAATCTGTTAGTCGTAAAGTGCCAGACAACTCTTGTTTTTTGAGAGGGTTTTTTGTTTTGTTTTTTTGAGCAACTTGGGACCCAGCCAACGCTGGTTTCCCACCTGCCTCCTCCTCTTCACCTGCGCAGGCGAGGCAAGCCGGCACAAAGGGGCCATTGAAGGAAGAGAGGCGGCAGCGAGGAGCCTCACTGGGGGAAGGGAGGGGAGGGCTGCTCGCTGCAGCCAGCCCCCTGGCCGGCTAGGGGAGGGATTTCCTGGCACCCAGAGCTGGGATGGAGCCCAGGAGTCCGGTTCCCACCGCGCCAGGTACCGCTTCTCCTCCCAGCTGCCTTAAGCCCCATGGCCTCCCCCAGAAGCAGATTTGGGGCGTGCACAGAGGGCCGCCTGCTGCCCCTCCCATTGGGCCACGCTGCCCTCCCGGCCCCGGGGAGCGATCCCGCCGCTGTGCCCGGTGCCCCGCCCGGCTGCACGGTGAGCCAGAGCCGGCGGTAAGGGACCTCCTGCCCCGGGCACCGGGCTGGGCACTGCGCTGCTTGCACTGGCCGGGCATTGCACTGGCAGGGATTTCCCTAACACCTCCTTTGCACCCCTCTTGCACCCCCCTAGTTTCCCAGCACCCCCCAGTTGTCAGCTAGTGACAGTGTTATGCCAGTTTAGTGAGCACGCCCGACACCCCCTTGTACCGTCCCCTATGCCCCTCTTAATTTCAAGTCCTGGAGAGAATACGGGACACTGGACACCATGAGCAGGACACTTTCCACCAGACTGTTAGATCCCTACTGTGCCTCAGTTCCTCCCACCATGGGCATCTCCAGGCACCACAGCCTGATTCCCACTCCTTCCCCCCAAACTGGGCCCAAATCCTGGGCATTGCACCCACATCTCTCCTCCCTCCACAGGGGAGTGTGCCCCAGATCCTTGCCACTCCAGCCCCTGCCCCATGCCGTACACCCAGATACTCCTCACTGCAGACATCCTAACCCCAATCACTAGGCACCCTCCACTGCTTCAGATCCCCACTCTCCACCTGGGTCTGTTGCAGGGAGACGTAGCTATAGGGCACGGGGTGGGGTTGCTGAGGCATCCCCTGTGCTATGGCTGTGGGTAACAGTTGGGGTGAACGGGTGGTCTCCCTCCTGGGGGTGAAGCAGATGAATGGGTGTGGTGGAGGATGGACAGGCGAATGGGGAGATGGGGGGTGGGTGGATGGATGAATGGATGCGTAGATAGCTCTAGCAGGGTAATGGAGGATAGATAGGGGCAGAAGGATGTGGGGGGGGGTGTGGGGAGATGGATGGGACAAACAGCTTTGATCAAATGGCTGGGTGGGTGCGGGAATGTGGCAAATGGATGGAAGGGTTCACTGTGAGGTGGATAAGCGGATGGATGGAAGGAGGGAAAGGATGGGTGAAGGGAGGGTTGTGTGGTGAGCTGGATTGTTGCATAAGGTAGCTGGACAATTAAATGAAACTGCAAGGGCAGATTTAGGGATGTTGGGGGATGAAGGAAGTGAAGGAGGGGTGCATGATGGGTTGGATTGTTGCATGGGGTGAAGGATGGATGTAAGGAGCAGTGTGTGTGGGGGGGGGTGGGATGGAGGGGTGTGTGAGGTGAAAAACTGCAGAGGCAGGTGATTTGGGGTCCCCAGGCTGAATGTCAGAGCCTGGGAACCTGGCACAGGTGAAGTGAGAACTAAAATCCTTTTGTCACCGCCCCACTGTGCTCTCTGTCCCCAGGGTGCAGGACCTGCTGGGTGCCAGGGGAGCAGGGTCTGTCTGATCTGGCCCAGCGGCCCTCGTCAGTCAATCATTAACCGTTGAGCAGAGATGGCTGAGAAAGACGGTGAGTCCTGGAGAGCTGGGCTTCGGGCTGCCCCTGCCTCGATCCTGCATCCCATCCCCTGTCCCCAGCCAATGATTCCACCCAGCGCCATGTCCCTCACAATCCTTGGTGTGATGCAGCCCCTCTCCTGATTCCAGATCTTAACCCCATCCCCTCCTGACCCTATCCCCCACCTCTTTGCACCCCCCACCTGCTCCCAGATTCTATCCCCGCCCCTCCCACTCCCTCCTGATCCCTAATCCTACCCCTCACCTCTACCCACCCCCTCCCCATCCCCATCTACTTCCACCCCCTTCCCCATTCCTTGATCCCACCCTCTGTGCCAAGCCAGGACTCCCACCCAGCACCAATGCCCCCGCAATCCCCCATTCAACATGGCTCCTTGCAACCCCTGATCCTTGGATCTTCCTGACCCACTCTCAGTCCCTGTCTTATCTGAGCCCTGTCCCTTACCATTCCCACTGCTACCTCCATCCCCAGTGCTATCTCCTGCCCTTCTCAATCCCTGATCCCACCCCCGTGCCCCTCGCCATGGCCTGACACCCCATCTCCAATCCCCCTACACCTCTCAGGCCCTGATCCCACACCCCCATCCATCCCCCAATCCTATATCCTATACTCCTTCCCCAATCCCACACCCTCTCCCCAAACCGGACTTGCTTTTTCTGATTGCACCCCCACTCTGGAACTGCAGCCGAAGTTGATCATTAACGGTGCTAAATGCCTGAGCAGAGGCCATGGAAGGGTCATGCTGCCCGATCTCTCTCCAGGCTTCCCACTCCGCTTCCTCCCAACCCAGAAGGGCAGGCTGGGGGGGAAGGGGCAGGTCCACAGCCAGATGGGGGTGGGAAGGTTTGTGAGTGGGGAGGCTGGTGAAGCTGGCAAGGGAGGGGGAGGAAGCTGGCACATGGCTGGTGGAGTTGGGGAGTTGGTATGTAGCTCTCCAATGAGCAATGGGGGGAGTAGAGTTGGTCCAGCTGGCAGAAGAAGGGCAGGTAGTTGGCACAGGGCTACTGAGGGCTGGTGGGAGAAAGCAGGGAGCTGGTGCGTAGCTGGCAGGAGAAGGACAGGCTGAGGCTTTCAGCAGACTCAGGCAGTCACTGTTGGTCACAGCCAGGGCAGCTCCCCAGTCCCAGCAATGGGCTCAGGCTCTCTGCAGACCCAGGCAGTGTCTCCACTTTTCTCCCTTAACCTCCCTCGTATTTGGGGTCTGGCCAGGGAGCCTCTCCATGTCTCAGGCTTTGCCCAGCCCCCCTGGCTATATGCTGTCTCCTTCGTGGGTCCAGAGCTGGTCTGTTTGGGCCCATTCCCAGCCCTAGCCTGCGGTTGCTGAGGCTGAGTCTGGCAAGCGTTGGCCTTAGCTTTGTCTGTGTTCCTGCGACAATGGCTCTGGAGGAATGGCTGAGTTACCTGGTCGTCCAGGGCTTGTCTCTGGTTTGCATTTGTCCTTCTCTCCATCTTGCAGGCCGGCATTTTGAATGTCTCATTTGCATGTTGCAGTGCTGTAGTGTAGACACTAGGGCAATAAACACATTTCTCTGAGAAATGGCAGCTGGCTGGCTTAATGGAAGAATTCTTCCACTGACCTAGGACTGTCCACACCTGGCCTCAGCATGGCTTAACTACCTCTCCAAAATGGAATTTCCCATCACCCCGAGCCATGTGATTAAGCCCTCTTCTGTCCACAGGGTGGGCCAACTCAGAGCCTTCTGTGGAATAGGCTTAGTGCTGTCAGTCTCTCACTGCAAGGCGTTGTCTCCAGCCCTCATGTTGCTTCTCAGAACTCCTCCCTTTGTGAAACACACACCCCACAGCTGGGCGCAGGAGCCCAGTGTTGGTCTCACCAGTGCCCCAGACAGAGGAGAAATTTCTTTTCCTCTCTTCCTCACAGCTCTCCTCCCCAGAGTCACATGGATTTCTTGGCATCTAGCACTGTGGCTGGGGCTCTGAAGCATAGAAAGATGAAAGATGAACAGATCACTCCCCCTTCCACCCCGGTCTGAGGCACAGAGCCAGCTTAGGATCCCTTCTCCACTGGGACACGCAGTTCCTTGCTCCAATTAAGTTCAAACCATCTGTCGTTATATCGTCTTGTTAGGCAAAGAGGGTATGTCCACTTGTCTCTTTTATTTCAAAATAACACTGGCTATTTCGAAATAAAAGAGATTAGGTCCACACAACATATTCTTATTTCGAAATGACAGGCTCCGTAATTTCAAAATAAGAGCTGTCATTTTGAAATAGCTTAAACCTTCTTTGAATTGAAACAGCGGTTATTTTGAAATGGTTATTTCAAAATAACCATTATTTCAAAATAACACTTTTGCCCATCTCCTTCCCAGGGTATCTTCCTTTTAGCCTATATTGTGTGTGGGCATGGCCCAGGGAGGGGACATGTTGCCACACTTCCCATGGTGCCTCTCTCCTAAAGCAAAATAGCAAGTCCTGTGTTTGGACACACTATTTTGCTTTGAGCTTTTCCCTTAATTCAAATTAACATTTTCTTAATTTGAATTAATTTATTTAAAATAAAAGGACTTTATTTTGAAATAACTCATTTTGAAATAACTTATTTTAAAATAACGATGTATGTGTGGACATAGCCTGAGCTTGTTCCTTGCCAAAACTGCCTAAATTCTCATGGAATTTACCTTCAGATCCTAACAGTCTCAGTGTACCTGACTGATGCATGAATGCGTCATTATTTACAGTTGGTAGGACCAACGTTCTTTAAAATAATCTCTCTTGGGGATCCTTCTCCCCTCGGTCACTATTCCCTATTGATTCATCCATAGGAAATGTGTACTGGAATAGTCGTCTCTCATCCACCCCTGGTTTATACACGCTTACATCAGCATTAGATCCATATTAAGGGAAGCGGGAATCTCTAGAGTTCAATGGACATGAAAATGACAGAGATAAATTAGATACAGTCTAAGAAATAAAATTCCTGATTAAGGTTACTTATAGGGCAAGACCTAGTGCCCTGGGTCTTAGAATTGAAACATCCCATTGGTAAGTACTATAGGCTGTGTTCACACAGCACTCTTATTTCGAAACAACAGAGGTTGTTTCGAAATAAGAAATACCCTATTCCCACGATGCACGGTTGTTTCGAAGCCACAGCGTCTGTTATTTCAAAACAATGGCATTGTTTTGAAACAACTTAAACCCCATGTGGGGACGAAACAACGTTGTTCTGAAACAATTGTTTCGAAACAATGCCGTCCCAACATGTTGTTTCGAAACAAGTGACTTATTTCAAAATAACTGATGCCTGAAACTGCTATTTCACTTTGAGCTTTTTCGCTTAATTCGAATTAACAAACTGTTAATTCAAATTAAGTTATTTAGAAATAAGGCATTATTTCGATACAAGTTGTTTCGACACAACTTGTATCGAAATAATGCCTGTGTGTGAACACAGCCATAAAGACTCTAAAGCAGTGTTGGTATATAAAAGAATCAAATATGCAGAATATAAAGGGCTAAAAGGTTGCATATTTACTAACCAATGCTAGCAATAACGTCAGCTGGTGACTGCCATGGTGTTACTTACGGGCTTTATCAATTGTGGGAATTCTTCATGGTGTGTGGGTAGGTAGTGATCTGAAAGTACAACTCCATCTATACAAGTACACCTCCATCTATACATCTCCACATGCATCCCTCCATCTCCATAAACATCCACCCATCCCACAGGTATTCCTCCGTAAATCCATCCATCTATCCATCCATTGATCTCCACACACACACTCCTCTAGCCAGGTAGCCCATTTCTATGAGCTAAATAAACACATTTTTTCAGTCTTCCCTCATAGATCATGTTCTCTAGACTTTTAATCAACTTTTTTGCTCTTCTGAACTAGACACCATTCTTCAGCTGTGGCCTAATCAGTGCTGAGTAGAGGGAAAGAATTATTTTTCATGTCTTGCTTACAACATTCCTGCTAATACATCCCAGAATGTTTTTTTTGGCAATGGAGTTACACTATTGACTCATATCTAGCTTATCATAGAATCATAGAATCATAGGGTTGGAAGGGACCCCACAAGGTCATCTAGTCCATCTTGATGATCCATCTTGACTTCCAGATCCCTTTCTGGTACTCCTTCCTAAACAGTTATTTCCCATTTTGTATGAGTACAGTTGATTGTTCCTTCCTGAATGGAGTACTTTGCATTTGTCCTTGTTGAATTTCATTAAATTTCATCCTGTTTATTTCACACTAGAGCTCTGCAAATCCGTGGGTATCCGCACCCATCCTTCTATTGTTACCTTATCACAGTGGGATCCATTGCAGAAGCTGCTGCACAGGGGAAGCAGGAAGCGCTCTGGCCAATCCTAGATTGTGATCTGCCAGCCAATCAGAGTCTCAAGGTGGGACTTGGAGACTCACTGCTGGCCTTTGATTGGCTCATTCCCCTGCCCACTTCTTCCTTTTCTTGCTTCCAGTTGGCAAGCCATTGCTATCAATCAGAGATTTCATAGGTGGGCAAAGAAATCTGATTGATAGCACAGCATGTGAACCACAAATAAGAAAGGAAAAGTGGGTGGGACTCATATGGGGAATGAACCAATCAAAGGCTGAATAGTTGTATGTGAGCCCAAGCTCAGTCGCACCTGCGGTTACAGATGCAGCTAAATCCTAGCATGTGGATTTCAGCTCGGATTAATGTTATCACTGAGCAGATGCGGATCGGATGCGGTTCCACATTTTTGTATCCGCGCATGGCTCTGTTTCAGACTATTTCTCCAGTTTGTCCAGGTCATTTTGAATTTTAAGCCCATCCCCCAAACCACTCACAATGCCTCCCAGCTCAGTCTCATTCACAAATTTTTAAGTGCATAGTCTACTCCATTATTAATGAGAGGCCTTTGGCACCTTAGGCTATGTCTACATAATGTAATTTTAGTTTGGACTTGCAAGTCCAAGCTAAAGAAGTCTGAGGTTAGTCCGAACTAACCTTAGGCTAGTTTGAACTAACCATGGCTTTTTAGTTCAAATTAGCTGGGCTTTCTGGTTCAAACTAATGTTTTAGTTCAAACTAATGGCTTAGTTCAAACTTTTAAAGTTTGAATTAAGACTTAGTTCATGTCTTGCCCGCACTTAGTTCAAACTAAATTTTGAACTAGGCACAGAAGTCTGAACTAACATTGGTACTTATTCGAACTAAGCTTTGCCTAGTTCGAATTAAGAAATTTCTTAGCCTGAACTAGGCAAAGCCTAGTGTAGCCAAGGGCTAAATTAATCTGGACTGAGCTTGCTTAGTTTGGACTAATTTGCCAATGTGGACATAGCATCAAAGACTAACAAATTTCTTTGGGCATAAGCTTTCATGGGCTCCAACCTACTGATATCAGGGGGCTGGAGCCCATGAAAGCTTATGCCCAAAGAAAATTGTTAGTCTTTAAGGTGCCAAAGGACTCTCATTGTTTTTGCATTATATCTACTAACAGAGCTATCCCTCTGAATCTATTCCATTAGGTATATCAGTTATGAAGATCTTGAACAAAATTGGGTCCGGAACTAATCCCTGCAGAGCCCCACTTGATAAGCCCTTCCACTTTGACTGTGAACAATTAATAACTACTCTGGGAATGGTTTTCCAACCTGTTATGCACCCTTCATAGAGTAGCTATATCTAGGTCAGTGGTTCCCAAGCTGGGGGTCTGTGGACATGTTCCAGGGGTCTGTGATGCTGCTCCCTGCAGGGGCTGGCAGCAAATACTGGCAGCGGCTCGGCTTTGCTCCCCTGCAGGGGCTGCCTTCCCCCATTCCCTTTCAGGGGCTGGCTGGGGGACATGGCAGAGCTGCCTCCACTTGCTGCCTCGGCAACTCGCTGCAATCCCATGTAGGGGCTGGCTGGGAGC
This sequence comes from Podocnemis expansa, assembly GCA_007922195.1. Lineage (NCBI taxonomy): Eukaryota > Metazoa > Chordata > Testudines > Podocnemididae > Podocnemis > Podocnemis expansa. The sequence continues at coordinate 24,342 of ML682164.1, forward strand.
CATGGCCATGGCAGCCCCGCTTGCTGGCACAGGTGGTGGGGTAGGGAGAGGGAGGGGGCCACGGCTGTGGCGGCTCCTGCTCCTCAGCTGGATTCTGGCCACACGGACCAGATTTTTGCCGTGTGGGCTGGATCCTGCCAATGAAGCGGCAGCGACGGACAGGGGGTCCGCAAAATTTTTTGGCATGCAAAAGGCTGGGAGCCACTGATCTGTTATATTTCCGTATTTGTTTATGAGGGGATCATATGTGACAGTATAAGAAGATTTACCGAAGTCAAGATATATTACATCTTCCACTTCCCACCTACCAACAGGGCTTGTTATTGTGTCAAAGAAAGCTATTCATTTGGTTTGACATGATTTGTTCTTGACCAGTCTATGCTGACTGTTACTTATCACCTTATTATTTTCTAGGTGTTTACACAATGACTGCATGACTATTTGTTCTAATATCTTTCCGGGTACTCAAGTTAAACTTGCTCTGTAATTCTGTAGGTTGTCCATATTCCCCTTCTTGTAGATGGGCACTATAATTGTTCTTTTCCAGTCCTCTGGGATTTCTCTCATCTTCCACAAGTTTTCAAAGATATGCGCTAATGATTCAAATATCTCCTCAGTTAGCTCTTTGAGAATTCTAGAATGGATTTGATCATGCTAGGATGTCTTGAATATGTCCAACAGATCCAAGTAATTTTTAACTTGTTCTTTCTCTATTTTAGCCTCAAATCCTACTTCATTGTCACTGGCATTCACTGTGTTCGATGTCTGCTTGCTACTATTCTTTTTGGTGAATATTGTAACAAAAAAGCCGTTTAGTATTTCTACCATTTCTACATTTCCTGTTATTTCCGCCCCCCACCACCGCCCCCTATTTGAGTAATGGACCTTCCCTGTCCTTGGTCATCTTCTTGCTTATAATTTTTAGAAGATCTTCGTGTTATCCTTTATGTCTCTAGATAATATAATCTTGTTTTGTGCCTTGGCCTTTCTAATTTTGTCCCTACATGCTTGTGTTCATCCTTCCTAAAATGACCTAGTTTTCACTTTTGTAGGACTCGTCTTTGAATTTCAGAACATTGAAGATCTCCTGCTTAAGTCTGGGCAGTCTCCTTTCATGCTTCCTGTCTTTCCTGCACATTGGGATCGTTTGCTCTTGTGCCCTTACTAATGTCTCTGTGAAAAACTGTCACTTTCTTAAACTGGTTTTCCCCTTAGACTTGCTTCTCATAGGATCAAAGCTGCCAGTTCCCTGAGTATGCTAAAGTCTGCCTTCTTGAAATCTGTTATCTTTATTGCTCTGTTTTCCCTTCCCATTGGAGTCAGGAATCCATCATGATCATTTCACAGTCATTTTCACCCAAGCGGTCTTCCACTAGCAAACTCTCAACCAGATCTTCCCAGTTTTTCAGAATCAAATCTAGAACAGCTTCTCCCTTAAAAGCTTTCCCCACCTTCTGAAATAAAAAATTGTTTCCAATACATTCCAAAAACCTGTTGGATAACCTTCGCCCTGCTGAATTATTTACATCAGCCATCCATCTCCACACACATTTGTCCCTCCAGCCATGCCACCTGTGTCCATTTCAGGGGTTTCAATCCCTGCTATATCCCTTCAGAAAAGTTATACTTTGGCCTCGCTGATTTCTGGGGCCTATGCTGGGCAGCAGGGGTTGGACGAAGGCATCAGTGTCCTGGCAGACCCTCCAGGAGAGATGATGGAAGTGGTTGCCCCAAGGTGCTGAGCAGGGTCTTAGTGTGGTAATTGCCCTAGGAGAGCTGATGGGTCTTTGCCGTACATGCTGGCGAGTGGCAGGCTGGGGTCTTGTCCTTGTTTTCTTCCCCTGCCTGGCTTGGCAGATTTGTTCCCCAGCTCTGACTGGGCTGGTGCCTGGCTTCCACAAGGCCTGGCGCTTTCTCAGCATTTCTCTGTGGTAGCAGTTTGTGGCCCAGGAAAGTGAGAAAGAATCTGATCTGTAGGTGTGGGGAAGGTGTTCCTTGGGGCTGGGTTTCTTCACAAGCAGGAGGGAAAACTGGGGGGGGGGGGCCATCATGCTCGAGAAGGAGCTAGTTCAGGTTAGTGGCTTCAGTAGCTGTTTGAAGCCTCTTCTGGTGAGGATGACTGTCCCAGCTGCTCACATGTCCCTGCAGCTGTGGGGGGTGACCCTGACTCTGGAGTGCCTGCTTATATGACCCTCTAGCTGGAGAGGTGAGACCTCTGGAAAATCAGGTTCTTAAGAAAACAAACTTTCTTTCTTTCTTTCTTTCTTTCTTTCTTTCTTTCTTTCTTTCTT
>ML682164.1:31678-47528 GCA_007922195.1 Podocnemis expansa
AACATCAAAGTCTATATAGAAACTAGAGGGCTCAGGTAAGTCAATAAGTCTGACTTAAAGTTGAATTTATTAAGTCAACTTAGAGAGTCCTGATTTCTTTAAGTCGACTTTTTAAAGTTGATTCAAGGCAGGGGATCCATTTAAGGTCAACTTAATAAAGTTGAATTTAAATGGATCCCCTTGGCTTAAGTCAACTTTTATAAAGTTGACTTAGATGGCTCTCCTGCCTTAAGTCGACTTCATTGTCGACTTTAATGACCATAATTTGTTAAGTCAACTTTATAAAGTTGACTTGACTCTTAAACTCGACTTTAAGGGTGAGAGTTCTTAAGTTGACTTAAGCAAATGTTTAAGTTGACTTAATGAAATCCAAATGTGGTCCTGGAGTTGCTTAAATCAGCTTAAGCCTCCAGTATAGACAATAGCCATCGACAGTGATCTCATAGACGTTCCAAAGAACAAGGTCTATTGAGTCTGTTTTACAAATTCTATTCAAGGTCCAAAATTCCAAAGGGGAAGCTGTGTTAGTCTAGTTCAGCAAAATAAGCAAGGAATCCTGCAGCACTTAAACACTAACAAATTTATTTATCTCATGAGCTTTTGTGGGAGAAGATCCGACTTCGTCCAATGCTTTAAAGATGGGGGAGCTTACAGAATGAGAGGAAAACAGATGCAGGAAGTGTAAGTCATGGGATCAGGTCTCACTGTAACAGCAAATCAAAGCAGTTGTTAGATTCAAACACTGGGGAACAGCACAGAGAGGAAAGTGAAGTCAAATCGCCTGTTGTAATGAGAAAAGAATCCAAAGGCACAGTTTAATCCTGCTTTCACACAATCGAATCTGCATATGTGTTCCGATTCTGCAGTTTCTTTTTGAAGGCTTGATATGTTACCCATTTGCTTGAGCACAGTTTAAAAAAAAAAAAACAATCAACAGCGTGATTAGGCAGATTGAAGTGCTCAGCTACTGGTTTTTCAATGTTGTGATTTCTGATGTCAGTTTTGTGTCCATTTATTCTTTTGTGCATATATTGCCCTATTTGTCCAATTTATAAGGTGTGGGGGCATTTCTGGCATATGTTGGCATAAATCGCATTGGCGATGAGCAGGTGGATGAGCAGGAATAGCTGGCTTGATTAGGTCCTATGCTGGTGTCTTATGTGCTGATAATGTGGAATTTTTCAGGGGTAAGTGCCTGATTTAATGTTTCTGTTTTTCTAAAATATGCCCTTCACTCTCTGAAGCCTTGGAAGACAAACCCCTCCTCACCTACAGACAGGTCCCCAACTTTAAGCAGATACTCATCAGTAACTACAGACCTGATAACAGAAACATTAAATAAGGCACATACCACTGCAACAAACCATATTGCCAACTGTACTCACATGTCTGCACAAAAGACACCATCATAGGACCTAATCAAGCCAGCTACTCCACCAAGGGCTCATTCACCTGCTCATTCACCAAAGTGATTTATGCCATCATGTTCCAGAAATGCCCCAACACCTTATACATTGGACAAACAGGACAATCTCTGTGCGAAAGAATAAATGGACATATAACTGACATCAGAAATCACAGCATTCAAAAACCAATAGCTGAGCATTTCGATCTTCCTAATCAATCTTTTGGTTATTTGTTAACAACTGTGCTCAAGCAAATGAGTAACACATCAAGATTTCCAAGAGAAACTGCAGAATTGGAACTGTTAAGCAGATTTGATTGTGTGAAAGCAGGATTAAATTGTGACTATAGATTCTTTTCCCATTACAACAGGTGATATGACCTCACCTTCTTCTCCGCTGTTTCCTAGTGTTTGAGTCTTAACAACTGCTTTGATTGATGTTACAGTGTGACCTGATCCCATGACTTACACTCCCCTGCATTTATCTTCCTTCCATTCTGTAAGTACCCCTATCTTCAAAGCGTTTAATGAAATAGGACTTTCTTCCACAAAAGCTCATGAGATAAATAAATTCATTAGTGTCTAAGTGCCACAGGACTCCTTGCTCATTCAAGTTTCAGTTAAGGTTTTGATTATTGTACACATAGAAACCCTGTAAAAATCTATGCACAAGTTCCAATATAGCAGGGGTGGCCAAATTTGTGAAACTCAAGAGCCACACAAGTTGATTATTAAAACTTCAAAAGCTGCACTGAGGCATATAGCCATATACTTTTTACCTACTAAACTGATTTGCTGACATTCTTCCACAAGCCACACTTTTTTATTCAAGAGCCACATGTGGCTCCTGAGCCACAGTTTGGCCACGCCTGCAATATAGCCACATAAATAGCTCTAATGCCATTCTCAAGGTCTGATAGCTGCCTTGCCAATTGATCGGGGAGCTCCCTTTTATCTTGTGATTCTGACCAGACCTCACATTCTGCACATGTGCAAGAAGGTGCCCAAGTTCTTTTTCTTTATTTGTATTGTGTCCCCCAAGAATAATGGGTACCCCATTTTTCATAAGGTGATTATAGTTCTTTTTAGTCTCATTAGCATTTTTCCATAAGGTGTACCCCAAGGTTAGGGCATGTAGTAGGACTAGCTGGGATTTTGTAGTCAAAATTACTCTGTCAATTAATTTTTTTGCAATGCCACCCATTGGCCCATCTTTCTACATGATTTTGTAGCTTAGGGTCATTCTTTGGTCACTGTGTCAAGCATTTCTTAAGCCCGTGACCGAGTATGGCTAAGCTGACATCTTTCAGACTTCAGTCTGTCTCACTTGCATTTCAACCCAACTTATTTAGATACCCAGGGATACCTTAGGGACGGTCTATACTACCGTACAATTTTGGTGGCCATTGAAGGGAGATACACAAAGTACTTAAAATGCTTTGCATATCTCCCTCTCATTGCCCACCTTCTACTAGCATGCTGTCTTCAGTAGCCTGAGCCAGAGAGAAAAGCCTTCCCTCCGACTATGGGGGTGATCTTCCAGTGTCATCTTCCTGATTGGCTGAGTGGGCCATCATTAGTGAAGACAAGCCCTTAAATACCATGTAGTGCTACAAATGGAAACAAGTAGCTAGGCATCAGTTTGCAGAAAAGGACCTGGGGATTACAGCGAAGAAGAAGCTGGATGTGAGTCAACAATGTGCCTTTATTGCCAAGAAGACTAACAGAATATGGGGCTGCATTAGTAGGAGCATTGCCAGGAGATGGAAGGATGTGATTATTCCCCTCTATTCTGCATTAGTGAAGCCACATCTGGAACACTGTGTCCAGTTTCGGGTTCCTCACTGTAGGACGCATGTGGACAAATTGGAGAGAGTACAGCAGAGGACAACAAAAAATGATTAGGGGGTTGGAGCACATGACTTATGGGGTTTAGGCTGAGGGAACTGGGTTTGTTTAGTCTACAGAAGAAAAGAGTGAGGGGGAATTTGATAGCACCCTTCAACTATCTGAAACGGGGTTTCCAGGGAGGATGGAGCTAGGCTGTTCTCAATGGTAGTAGATGACAGAACTAGGAGCAATAGTCTCAAGTTCCAGTGGGGGAGGTCTAGGTTGATTATTAGGAAAAACTGTTTCCCTTGGAGAGTGTTAAAGCACTAAAATGGGTTCTCTAGAGGAGAGGCAGAATCTCCATTCTTATTGGTTTTTAAGGCCTGGCTTGAGAAAGCCCTGACTGGGATGATTTAGTTGGGGTTGGTCCTGCTATAAGCAAGAAGTTGGACTAGATACCTCTTGAGAACCCTTCCAACCCTAATCTTCTATGATTATATGACCTAAAACATTTGGCAGGTCTATATACTGATCAGTCTTACACTTCCAGGTGTGACCCAGGGGTCCTGGGATAACGTCCTGAATGTGCAAAAAATCAGGGCAAGCTGCAAAACCAGGGTTGAAACCCCTAAACCACTGATGGGTGATGCTAAAACTAGTCTCCCAGTCAGTAACAAAACATGCCTCTGATTTCCCACGCTGGTCATCATGAAGCATAACAAAATAGAAACAACTTCTTTATTGCACATCAGCTCCTCCAGTCTCCACCTAGCCACCGGCTCTCTTAAAGAAAGGTTCTCCTTACCCTGAAGGCCAGCCACATCACCCAGAACAATATAGGCTTGGATCTTGCCCAAAATACCATGCTGCCACCCAATCCTTTAGTAGCTACAATTAAAGGATTAATATAAAAAGAAAAGGAACAAAATATGAGAGATGTTGAGAGGTCAAAGTGAATCACATACATACAAACGATTTAGAGCCCATAGAAAATAAGTCCTTGAAGAATTTGTAGTTTGCAGGTCAATCCAATTCCTCTGGTATACAGCCAGCACTTGGGTGGGTCTCAGTCCTTCATTCAGCTGCAGTAGAGTAGTTCTGGAGGAGGCTGTTGGTTGCAGATTGAAAACTGAAGACAAAATGTAGATGGGGGCCACTGCCTTTTATCAGCTCTGGCCTTTCCCATGCTGTCTGGAGTTTTTTGCAATTCAAAATGGAGTTGAGTCACATGATCAGTCTAGGTGACTCACTGAGCAGGTTTCTCCCTAGGCCCACTGTCCCTAGGGTCTTCCTTAATAGGCCGTTAAGAGGACAATGGTTTTGTAACCATCCAGTCTGGGTGTGCCCTAGAATCAAATAATTTAGAACACAAATAGAACAAGTATATTCCTAACTTCTAATATAGATATGACCCCTACATATAAACCATATAGTCATTCCTAGCAGACTACAACTTCTCTACTGGTACCAAACATGGCATATCACATATGGACCATTGCATGTATGAAATACTAGTGTGAAAGATAATCATAAACCATCCCCTAGATCCGGACAGCATCACACCAGGATCCTACAAGTTAATTCTATTTAGCATCCAATAATTATATATGACATATTAGTTAAACATAACATCATATAACAAATGAATGATAAAATGAACCAATTGATTATAGTACGTGTATTGGTCTGTCTGTCCCTGCTGCCCCATACTGGAAAGGATGATCCCTGCTGTGTCTGTCTGTCAGTCCTCACTGCCTTATGCTGGAAGGGATGAGCCCCCCTGTGTGTGTTTGTCATTCTGTCTCTTTGTACGCCTGCTGCTCCAGCTCATGCCTACTTTCTGTCCTTTTCTGTCTGGCCCAGTCGCTATGTCACTGAATATATACGGATTTGAGGTGTGCATCCGGGTCCAGGTCCATGTAAGTGGCACCTTTTCCAGGTGCCCTGTGAGGTCTAAGCATGCACCTCAAACCTTACACATCCGCTCCTGCCCACCCCCACATTGACCTCTTGCATTTCTGTCTTACAGTGACTGCCCATCAGGCCGGTTCCTTGCAACACTCTGCCAAGGTATGAAGCCCTCAGCTCTAGGCATAATTACATCTACCACCCCATCCATCAGGTATCCACCCAGCTACCTTCATACCCAGCTGGCCGGTCAGCCATCAGCCCACCTATCCCTCAACACCTGTATGCACCTTCTATCCGTCCATCCGTCATTCCATCCATCCATCCCCACACTTACTATATATCTCTCCATCCATCTCCATACCCACAGAGCATCCACACACCCATCCATCTCCACACCCCATATCCATCAATTTCCCTGCAACACACACACACATCCATCCACCCATCCATCCCCACATCCAGCATCCATCTGTCCTCCATCCATATATCCACCTCCATACCCACCCTCGCCCAGCCATCTACACACCCAACCATCACATCTATGCACCCCAGCTAGTCATCTCCATTCCCACACCCCTCTTATCCCTCTCTCCACCCATCTTTGTATTGACACTCTCCAACCATCCTTCCCTCTCTGCTTATCTACCTCCACACATATTTGTCCGCATGTCCAACCCCATCCACACCTATTTCTCCCTCTCTCTGCTGCGTGCTCACCACAATCAGCCCTGATTGGAGCTGGTTGAAATATTCTGTTTTTATTTCCAAGGAAAACGAACACTTGCCAGTGACATTTCAATATCCAGAGGATTTTGATTCCAAAACAGAGCTGTGGTGCTTGTGTGCGGAGTAGCTCACTTGCCTCATGTCCCTGTTCTCTATAGATTGAGATCCCCTGGTGCACCGCAGTAGGAGCTCCCATGATGTACTTTGGTCTCTTCTCTTGGACATGAATGTTGGGTTTTAACAGCAGAGGCTTTTCCTGAGAAATTTCTTTTTGTCAGAAACCCAGTTTTCCATTGACTCCAAGGGGCCTACAGCCAATTGACAGACTCCAAGGGAGCTATGGACAGTTGGCCCCAGATGGAGTCAGGCCCATCAACCCCATCTGGGTGTCTAGTGGAATGAGCTCAGGTCCCCATTATGCCTGATGCTGCACAGACCCTTCCTGGCCCAGGAGAGTTTCCCAATTGAAATAGACAAGACCAGCATGGAAGAAGCTACAGGATAAAATGTGGCCTTCAGGGTAACCCAGGAAACCTCCTTTGGTATCAGGGTACAGCGAGAGTCACCTTGGAGGTTGCCCCATTGGTTCCTCTGGGATCACAATGGGACAATAGTCAACGCCACTAGGCTGACTCCAGGGGGTGGGGCTGGTGGTGTTTCCCCCTGGAGGTTGCAGCAGCAGTGTCTGGCACTTACTGATATATCCCATGCAGACTGTGGGCGCAGGAAACTGTCTGTTGACCGGATCGTTGGGGGCCAAGACGCCAGCCTAGGCAAGTGGCCATGGCAGGTCAGCCTGCGGTATGACGGCACCCATCTTTGCGGTGGTTCCATCATCTCCAGCGAATGGGTCATCACTGCCGCACACTGCTTCCCAGAGTGAGTGTCCAGCACCAGGCATGGATGAAACCTAGGAGTTCTGGCTCCAGTCCTGCCTCAGCTCTAACCATTAGACCCTATCTCCCTCCCAGAGCTGGAGATAGAACTCAGTAGTGCTGACTCCAGTCCTGTCCTGGCTGTAACCACTAGCCCCTACTCCTCTCCCAAAGCAAGGGGTAGAACCCAGATGTCCTGGCTCCCAGCCCCACCTACTCTAACCATTAGACCCCACTCTCGTCCCATGGATGGAATCTAGGCATCCTTGCTCCCAGCCACATGTTCATAGGCGAAAGAGGGGTTGGCCCTCCTGATGCATTGTGTCCATCCATCCCTGCAGGAGGAACCGGGTGGTGAATCGCTGGCGGGTTTTCTTTGGTGCCATCTCCCAGGTATCCACCAGGGGGCAGCAGGCCGGGGTGACAGGTGTGGTGTACCATGCAGGCTACCTGCCCTTCCTGGACCCCAACAGCGAGGAAAACAGCAACGACATCGCATTGGTGCACTTGGCTGCACCCCTCAGCTTCACCGGTGTGTGTGGGTGAGCGGTGACTCCTGGGAGCGTGAGGCACTCTGGCTGGGGAGCCAGGGCACTCCACACTGTGGGCAGAAGGGGCAGCATGGGGCCTTGTGCATGGATTGGAAGTGTGAGAGTGTGCACAGGGTTTGTGTGTGCTTAGCAGTTGTATGTGTGTGAGGAGGTGTTTGTAGTGTGTAGTCATGGTGCATTTACCTCCTGTGTGTGTGTATGTGTGTGTGTTGTATATTTAGTTGTATATGTGTGGGTGTGGAGCAATTTATCTGTGTGCATCGTGTGATATGTATGGCATGCAGGTATCTGGGTGATGTGCATATGGTTGCGTGTGCAAGAGGTGGTGTGTGTGTGCATTATGAGTGTGGGCTGTGGTTGCATACGGTTGTGCATGTAGTTGTGCTTGCGTGTGGCACGCACCGTTTTCTTTGCCTCATTCCCATGCTCTGTCTCCCCAGAGGACGTCCAGCCTGTCTGCCTCCCAGCCCTGGGCCAGCCCCTTCAGGACGGGAAGGTCTGCACTGTGACTGGCTGGGGCAACACCCAATACTATGGTGAGAATGCCAGCCCCTACTCCCTGATATGGCCCTGTCCCCACAGGACATAGCTGTGCCCCCAGACATGACCCAGCTCAGCGACGCAGTACAAGGCCTTGCCCTTCGCTATGGATGACCAGGGTGAGATGACCTTCACCAGGACCACATAGCTCAAAGTCAGAGGGTGGATAAAGAGGGTTCATGTAGGGACAGAAACCTGTGGTACCTGAACCAAAAGCCTAGTTACCATGTGGCAGTGTTGGGCCATTAACCTGTACCATACCCTTCTCAGTCAGGGCTGCCTTGTACCTGCAGGCAGGCTCCTTGGGATGGTGGAGTGATCATTCAGGGTCGGGGAAGGTGGGGAGGAGTGAGCCCTTTGGGGGAAGAGGCAGAGAAGAGGTGGAGCCTTGGAGAAGAAGGGCAGGGCAGGGGGTGGAAGGTTGGGGGAACAGGTTATGCAACGGTGGTAGCTTGGGGATAATAGGTGAAACAGGGGCAGGGCCAAGACTTGGGGCAGAGGATGGAGGTTTAAGGGTCTGGTTATCAAGAAAAAGAAACAAAATTGTCTCCTGGGAAGTCTAAATGGTATCCAGACACTGGAAGACAAAAAAAAAGAAAAAAATTAAATTACTCTCCAGGCTAAAACCAAACAGGTAGGAACCCTAGGCTCTGTGCATGAGTTGGGGCTTCTGAGGACACCACTCACAGCAACCCAGGATGTCCTCTGGCTCCCAAGAACCAACTTAAGAGCCCACCCTTCTGGGAGTGTGACTTTCCAGGTCTCTCCCAGTGGGGGGTGAGGGGTGGGTGCCAGGGTTCATGTAATGTGCAGTTGGGGGAGGGTATGGTTCTAGTGCCCAGGCAGGTGCGAGGAGAATGGGTGGTGGATTCCAGGCAGATGAGAGGCTGGAGACTGGGGATGGGGCAGGTGCTGGAGTTCAGGCTGGGAGCAGATACCCCAGTGTCTATGGGTGTTGAGTTGAGGTGAGGAGCAGACACTGGGTGGGGTGAAAACTGGATTCGTGGACAGGTGGGTGTTGGGCAGGCCAGGGCTGAATTCATGAGAAGGCAGGCAGGGACAGGTTGGAGAGCCCCCATGTCCGCTTTCACCGTGTCTCCCCCAGGGCAGCAGTCCAGCATCTTGCAGGAGGCCTCCGTACCCATTATCAGCACTGCAGTTTGCAACTCGCCGGAGTACTATGGCAACCAGATCCGTCCCCGCATGTTCTGCGCTGGCTATGCTGAGGGCGGGACTGATGCCTGCCAGGTGGGCCCAGCAAGGACAGAGCAGAGAGAGTGGGAAGGAGTGTGTGTGTGCACCAAAGCACTGACCCCTTTTCTGTCTCTGTCCTGGTAGGGTGACAGTGGGGGGCCCTTTGTGTGTGAAGATGGCATCTCCCGCACCCCACGTTGGCGCCTCTGTGGTGTGGTCAGCTGGGGCACTGGCTGTGCCTTGCCCCACAAACCGGGGGTCTACACCAGGGTTGGTGCCTTCCACGACTGGATCCACCAGGCCATGAAGGTATGTGAGGCAGGGGCCTGGGACTGTGCATCCAATGATTGACCCCCCCCCCCCAATATCTGCCCTCCCAGGGGCAGGAGGTATTATCCCTACAGTCTGTTCATGGAATGTGGAATCATCCACACGTAGTCTGGTTCCCTCTGGTCTTATGTCTCCTGAGCTGTGGCAGCCCCTGATATCCTATCCTGTGTGCTTTTCTCTGCAGACTCACTCCCTGGCCAGCGGGATCATTTCCCAGCACTGACGCCTGCCTCCCAGCTCCCACACGGTGGAGCTATGCCACGCAACTGGCACCAGCCATCCCTCTTTCCCAATGCAAGATGGATTCTACCCTCTCAATTCCAACCAAGAGAGGCAAATGTTCCTACGTGACCCACTGGACTTTGTGACCCAGCAACCTCCAAGCCTGACAGGGTCTTGTGTGGGTTAGTGGAATGAAAACATGGGTGGGGGTTGGGAAGAATGGTCCAAATCTACCTATCACAATACAGCACCAGCCCTTTAAGCCTCCATCCACCAATGGTGGACGTATAAATCCACATATCATAATATAGCGCTGGCCTCCCAAGACCCCACCTGCCAGTGGGAGTATTTTCTAGCTTCACCTATTGCAATACGGTGCGAGCCCTTTAAGCCTGCACCCGCCAATGGGTTCTTCTGCTATCATAATATGGTGCTGGCTCTTTAAAAATTCAGCTACCAATAGGGCTCCTCCATGACCTCGTAGAGTTCTTCTCTCTGTGGCAAGGGGGTAAAGCCTGAAGAAGAGCTGTTCTGTGATTGGTTAACTGCAGTGTGCATGACTGCATAAGCCACATCCTCTGCCATGCCTCAACCAACCAGGGTAGAGTGGCCTGACTTTAATTCCTACTGTGCTGGGCGACAGCAACCCCACCACCTGGAGGTGGCCCAGTGCCAGCATCTCAGCTCTAAAGCACAGGGGAAGTAGTTCCTGACCCACAGCCAGTGGGGGAACCGTGACACACCACTAGGAGGAACCAGTGTACAAAAACTGGGGGGGGCTGAGAGAAGGCCTTTGGTGGGGATGGAGCAGAGCCCAACCTACTTCCTGGGAGCAGATCCTAACAACTAATCCCGGGAGATGCTGGAAACCTGGGTCCAAAGCTGATGCCCCCAACTCAGGCCACAGCTGCCCCCTGCTCTAGCAGGGTCACGGGAAGAGGAAGTGCTGCCCCCAACACTGCCAGACTGCCCCTTTCCCAGCAAACACCCCCCCCCTCAGGTTCCTGGGTGCCTCCCTCTCAGCACCAGATCCCTGGGTTAGTAATAGCAAATTCCTCCCCCCAACACACGCACGCACATATGCATGCACACCAGTTAAGTGTTCTGGGGACCTGGGCTTCCCCTGTGCTTATGTGGCACCCCAGATGGAGTCCAGTATGTTGGGAGCCATATTTAGGAGATTGGGGAAGCATGTCCTAGTGAGTGCCATGCTAATTGGTGCCTGGCCTGCTTGGCTGGTCTGGCATTGACCAAAGCAGTGGACATGGGGTGAGAGCCCTATAGCAGAGATTTAGGGAGGAGGGGAAACACATGGCATGCGCACACACACACAGACCCAAGGCCTGCCCACTATGCACACACCCATCTCTGCAGCACAGCCTCACACATACAGTTCCCCCAGTCTGTTGTTAATCCCCAGCCTTGCCCAACAGGTGACACCCAGGAGCTGCAGCTCAGATATCAAAGACCAAGCTGGATTTTTGCGCACAGCAACTCCCTGGGCAATCTGGCTCTGTGGCAAAGGGGATGGCAGGAACCTGCTTGTATATAGCTCCTCCCCTTCCCTGCTTTAGGGGCAATTCTCTCCCATTGTATGTTTGCACAGTGAGCTCTTCAATGAGAAATAAACATAATTTTGATTAGAGACGCCTCTGGGACTCCATGCATGGCCCCCATCTCTGTTCCAGAGCACACTTGTTTAACTCCTTAGCAGGCAAGTACAGAAACTACCAAACTGGGCAGCTGAAGCAATGGAGGACAAGAGCTTCATCACTGTGGTACATGCAGCTGTCCCAAATTATTACCTCCCAGGCACCTGGACCCTGAGACAGACTTGCTATGGCACCAACTCTATGCCCTCATTTTGCTCATCCTCAGCTCTCATTTAATACCAAGCTAGCCGGGCTCATCATATATGCTTCACTCATTTGCCCGTATAGGGTATGTCTACACTGCAGCCTTAGGTTGACTTAACTTGTGTTAAGTCATCATATGTTACTCCCAGTCTATATTTAAAATTTAATAAGTTGACTTAAGCATTTGCTTAAGTCGACTTGAAAGCTCCTGCCTTGCAAATTGACTTAAGCTTTTAAGTCGACAATGCAGAGGAGGAAACCCTGGGCCACTCCCCTGGCTCTGGGGCCGGCTGACGGTTCGCACAACCTTCAGAGAGGAGCTAAGAGCTGCGTTGGGCTCCCAGCCCCTCTCTGCGGCCAGAAGCGCACCGTGCCAGCATGTCCCCTGGCCACTTGCAGAGCTCTCAGCCGCGCTCTGCAGTCTGCGGGAACCAGCAGCTGGCCCCCACCGCTGCTGAAGAGGAGCTGGGAGCCAAATCCAGCTCCCAGCTCCTTGCCAGAGGGCAGACGATCCGTCTCCCCAGTTTGGCATCCAGAGCCAACTGGGCTCCATGTGCCCAATCAGGACCAGGGCTGGGATAAGGGATAGGGTGCCCTAGTATGTCTCCACTGTGCCCGGTGCAGACACACCCTGCAGTTGACTTAACAAGGCCAAATTAAAGTCGACCTTGTTAAATCAACTTCCAGGCTCACCCCACCCCACCCCAGTGTAGACATAGCCATAGTGTGCAAGGCCAGTAAGGCCCACTGGGACCAGCAGTCTGACCCTCAGCAGTCTCTTGCAGGCCAGAGAATGGCCCCACAATTGTTCCTAGAGCTGTGGATTTATAAGAAACACCCTGTATGGACTGAAAAAGAGCCACCAATTGAGAATCCCCCCCAACTACCCTGGGAAGTTCAACTAATCACTGTCACTGTTAAAAACTTCCACCTGGTTTCCTGTCTAAGCATCTCTAGTTTCAACGGTCAAGCGACTTGACTCTTCAAAAGCCCACAGGTCACAGAGCCTGCTGTGAAGACTGCTGCCCTGCATGGGGCTGTGACATCAGAGCTGTGACCCACACTTGGGGTCATTTGACTGAGGGGTGTCAGAGGAACATCCCAAATGTCATGAACAAAGGCAGCTTTCCTCAAAGTTGCAGTATTTTCGCTCGGCATTGCTTTCCCCAGCCCAGGAGCTCAAAACATGTCTGTGACCTTTGCTATGATGTCCTAAGTTGCTGGCTATGTTCCCAACAGTTTACAACAGCCCCTCCCCTGCATGGAAATGACACATTAAACCCTGAAATTAGAGGTTTGATGCATGAATCATATTCCAAACAGGTTCTACAGCCATGTGCAGCTGGAAAACTTTCACATCTTGTTTGTTTTAGTCAAGAATGTTTTCTGTTTTGTTTTGTTGTTTAGTTGGTTTTTGTTTGTTTTTATGTTTCTTTTTTTCCTTAGTAGTTGGGGGCATTTGCTGTTCTCTGTAGCCCAGGCAGCTTCCGGGCCAGCTAAGGGCAAAATACTGAAGAAGGATTCGTGGCATTTGGGAAAAATCTGCCTCTGTCAAGGACTTTATTATTATTATTATTATTATTATTATTATTATTATTATTATTATTATAGGAAAACATTTTCAAACCATTTTTAAAGCATCAAAACTATGAGATAGGACTTGGGACAAGGCCTGGAGTGGTGAGGAATTGGGGGAGAGGGGCTTGGGGTGCACTGAGAGGAAAGAGAGAAATAAGCATACAGGAAAAGGGAGATGGGGGCTCAAGTGAGGGGGT
Organism: Podocnemis expansa; assembly: GCA_007922195.1. Classification (NCBI taxonomy): domain Eukaryota; kingdom Metazoa; phylum Chordata; order Testudines; family Podocnemididae; genus Podocnemis; species Podocnemis expansa. Next base: position 44,894 of record ML682164.1, read on the forward strand.
AGAGATATTGATAGTGGGAGGGGGGGTAGGAAGGATGACATGGGGGTGAGGGGTAGGGGTATCTCAACACCACATTCTTCTTCCAGGCTATGTGCCAGAATCTGGGAGGCCATGCCTCTCTGAGGGTGCATTTTAGCACCCCTGCCTTACAAGCAAGAATTCATGCCTCTCTTGGGGCATCTAAGGATGTGTCTCAAAAACAAGCATCCAGGTGTCCCTTCTCGATTGGGAGGTCCTAGCCTCCAACCCCATGCTTCCTCTCATAAGCCAGGTTCTGGGAGCTCTTCCCCCTCTGAAATGTCTTAACACTGGTCCCCTTAGATGCTGCTACAGTTGACCTTGAGGAGACACTTTGGTTCAAGGCAATCAGTCTCATGGCTTCCCCCATGCACCTCTTTCCTTTAATTACACCCCCAGGGGAGAGCTCACTTGCAACCAGCCCCACGGCACCCCTGCAAACACAACGACAAGATCCAGTCCCCCAATACCACAACTGCAGATGGAGATAAATATCCTCTGGTTATTGCTTGTGCTCATGCTGCAAACGTGTCATTTACAAAGCCATAACAGGTCAGCTCCTGCTTTACCCAGAGTGGAGAGTGCTGAATGCAAGCATCTGGAAGGGTACAAGGGTCCCTCAAGCACCCTTCCCTCAGCATAACTCAGCTCGTGAACTGGGAATTTTATCATTTTGTGGTCTCTCACTTACTCTCTGCGGTGTTCACATAGGCATCCTCCTCCTCTTTCTCCATGCACTCTATGCAACAATCCCATTTCACAGGAGAAATTGGTAGAGAAGTGAAGTGATGTGCAGACTACCCTCTCCTCCCAGAGGGTGGGCTGGAATCCAAGCATTGTGGCACACACTTGAGGTCCTTTTCAGCTGAATCAGGATGCACATCTGTGAATTTCCAAAGGGATCACTATGTTAGTCTAGTGCACTGCTAGGTTGTGATCTGTGTGATTTTTTTTTTCTTCATTTCTCTTCACTCTGCACTTTGATTTGATGCCAATTACACCATGCAAGATTCCCTTCTGAATTCTTCACCATATTGTTATGACATCATGTTTCCTGGCATATCATGTATATGTGCCCATATGAAGCGTGTTACATAGCACAGACCCTCAATATCAGCTTTCTAGAACAGGCTGGAGAATTACATGACAAAGGCAATACAAACATGAAGTGCCCTCCCTGGCTCAGGTGGGACAAAGAGAATCATGCAGCAGCACAGAAAAGGAGAGGCTGAGAGGGTTTTGAAAACAAATGGAGACATTTTGAAGTACTCCAGGCTGTTTATCTTAAAACATCTGCAAGAAGAATTCGGCCCTGCTTTGAAAAAGGCGGATGATTGCAACTCATCACAGCTGGACTTGAGGGTGTGAGATGAGAATATTTCTAGTAGTATTATAGGTTTAGAAGGCATGAACATCTCTCACATTGCACCTGCATGTGCTCCCTTCATTGGAACCAGCCATAAAGGTTGGGAGGAATGGGTAAAAATGTGGCAAGGGGTTAACCATGTAAATAGAGTAAAAAGAGAATTAAGTGACTGGATTGCACCTATGGGAGCAGGAGTCTGTTTAATTGATGCTGCAAATATAGAAGTTCTAGCTAATAAACTATCCTGTGTCACAGAAAATATAGGGAAAATGGGAACCCCACTCACAGCATCCTTGAAACAGTTAAGTGAGGAACAGCAGTTAATAAGTAAGGTGTTTCCTGGGTGGGAAAGACTCATAGAAAGAGATGAAGGGTTAATAATGTCTGGGGTACAGTCCCTCCAAAATAATATTTCCTTGGCCTCAGCATGTGAGCAGGCTCAGGCACTCACTCAAAATGTAATCATGCGAATGATTCGCCAAGCCACAGTGGGACCAGATTCCCATGGAGGCAATCAACCTAATTCAGCCCCATGTAACAGTCCCTCCAGTCCTGGTGGAGATTAGTTAATGTTTCATACAATCACCACCAGCAAAGTTTGCAGTTATTTCTAACAACTGTGGCAGGCAAGGAAACTAAAGTTATCTACCCAGTGATTCCACTGGGATTACAGATTGATGATAACTCGGTAATGTACTCCAGAGATCATGACACTTGGGCATGGCAAAAAGATGATGTATGGACTACAGTGAATATAAGAGGATGTAGGAAAAGGGAAGGTTTGGGGTACATCTGTGAGGACCAAGCCTGGGAAGAACATGATGAATGCTTCTTCCCACAACCTGGAAATAAGTCTCATTGTTCCTTTGATGTTACCCAAGAAATTGAATCTGTTATTGTTTATATTGGGAAAGCATGTGTATGTGTAAAAATGAGATGTGATATTGTATTGATAAATGGACAATGGATACAGCCTATGGTATCTTACATTAATTGCTGTTTCTGTAATGTAATCACCATTGGCTGTGTTCAAACAGCCTCCTTATTTCAAAACAACAGAAGTTGTTTCGAAATAAGGTTTCAGCTGTTCACACAACGCACTGTTGTTTCGAAACAAGTTAAACCTAGTCCGTGGGTGAAACAACGTTGTTTCACAACGGTTGTTTCGAAACAACACCGTGCGAATGTGTTGTTTCAGAACAAGATGTTCTGAAACAACAGTTCAAGGCGTGCCCCCTCAGCACCCTGGCC
>ML682164.1:47928-60097 GCA_007922195.1 Podocnemis expansa
GGTGCCTGCAGCCCCCTGCGGAAGTGAAATAGCAAGTTCACAGTGTGAACCTGCTATTTCGTTTCCCACCTTTTTTCCTTATTTTGAATTAACATTTTGTTAATTCGAAATAAGTTGTTTTGAAATAAGCATTATTTTGATATACAGTTGTTGCAAAACAACCGTATCGAAATAACCCGCTGTGTGAGAACACAGCCATTGTTACTTGTGATATTAAGTTTACTGTTCCTATATGGACTGTTCAGCATTTAAAGGCTTACCCTGAGTTATACAAGGAGGTTTCCCCCATTTCACTGGGACTGGGTCTTACTGCTATTAAGAAATTATTAACACATCCCTCTTTGCAAGCTGAATTACAAAGACTCAAAACTTTGGGAGAGAATGGTAAACTGGAAATTCAACATCACAACCAGGAAATCTCTAGGCTAGCAGCCACAGTTAAAAATGCAGGCCATCATCCCTGGTGGGAGACTTTACTCAGATAGAGCCCCAGTGCAACAGGCTTTTTAAATATCTTGCTTCACCCCGTTGCGGTGATCATTGGCTTCCAAACTGTACTAGCAACTGATCTGGTTATGCTGGTTTGCTGGATCCAGCGACTGATGCGGCGACTGCAATGTATTGAAGATCACACCCAGTACAACAGAATAAAAATGTGATGGGGATACTTGTTCAAGACAAGCACCCCATCAACGGGGAGCCTACCTGTTACTTGGTAGCTCTGTGTTCTTGGAGAATCAGAGCATAGTAACCAGCCACTGAGACTCAACCCCCCCCAACCCCACCCCATCACCTTCAGCCTCTGCTGAACCAGAAACCAGAAACAATGAAAGGCGATGGGAGACACATCTAAAACCCCTTTGAACAAGGGTGCTGGAATTAGGCCGACTCCTCTAGCCTCATCTACATGGAAGCTGTGAACCATTAGCACACTGAATGGACAGCACAAACTTCATTTGCATCAAGGATGGAAACAGAATTAGCATACTGAATGGAGAATCTAGCTCCAAGGCAGGAGTCGCACTGAACTCTGGGATTGGCAAAGCAGAGAAGTACTGCATGATGGGGGATCCCTGCTCCTGAGACAAATGAATTCATGCCTGCACACACCCAGCCCAGCAGTTATCAGACCAGTTCTAGTCAATAGATCTTCAATTGATATCCAACATACTGAATCTGCCTGATTGCACTGTAAGCTCTCCCAGAGGAATGCAACCCATCACCAGGAATGATCAGCTCCTATTGTCCACCTAAACAAAACACCTCTGGTATACTCGCTTATTACCCCAAAACAACCCTAGTGTTCTGCCTTGAACCATTGTTTCTCCCCTACAAAAACCCCTACCCAAGTCCAACATGAGAGTTAGATAGAGGGAATCTGTTCTGAATCTGTTCTGATGCCTGATCTGTTGCCTAGACCTACAAGCTGCCTTAGGTCCACTGGGACTTCACCTTCTCCTTGCTGACCGTGGTGGGGGTTTTGCCTGTTTCCAGCACTCCAGACCCTAAGCTGAACAGCCTGGTTCCTGGGTACCTTTGAGATGCACTGAGTGGTGAGACATTGTTCCTCTTGCTTCTCTCTTTGTTTTTCCCTAGTCCAACTATAACTCTAAACCTGATCTTTTGTAATCCACTTGGGCTAGCTTTCCCCAATACTATAATTGAAACTGGGTAATATTGTAACTGTGATCATTTTCCTCTTTTGTATGGTTATCAAACTGTTTGATCATTTTCCTCTTTTGTATGGTTATCAATATTGTAACTGTTTGGGAATTTTTCTTTCCTTTTATAATTATTCATAAGCTTTATGCAACTGGCAATAAAGTAACTTTCCTAATCAAGCTGGTTGCCAGACTTCCTTGGTATTGCTCTGCAGCAACACTCCTTTTACCTAGCCAAAGATCCCTGTGATGCTCAATTCCTTGTAAGGTTTGTTCATTAAGGGGTTACCAGTGTGTTGAACCTGTGGCATATAAGGGTGACAGCTGAAAGTGCTGTTTTGACCCAGCCTGCTCAGATGCATACTCCCGTCTAGTCCGGTGCAGTACAGGGGCACATAAGGGTAGCAGCAGGTTAGTGCTGTGTAACCCAGCCTGTTGAGTTCAGGGACACATAAGGGGTCAGCTGAGAGTGCTGATAGACCCAGTCTGCTCAGTTGCACTTAGGAACCTAGTCTTGGGAAATTCAGGTCCTGCAAGCGTGGTTCCATTGGGAGGGATTTACAGAAGGGAGAAATAAGCTCCACAGAGACACAAGTGACACAAGCAGTACACTAATAGAGTTGCAACCCCCCCCCTGAGGAAGTAACCCTAATAAATGAGCAGACCCCAAGTTGATGGGCAAAGTTGGTAACAATGTGGGAGAAGTTGGAGCATGAGACAATCATGTCCTTGGGGCAGTGAAGGGTGTAGATGATCTGGGGGAGTGAAGAGGGGTCAGATCAGGCTGGGGCAGTGGTGAGGGGTGCCACTAATGGAAGATTGTGCCAAAGATCCAGTGAGGAGGACGCCAAGGGAATTCAGCAATTAACCAGCTAACCCAGGGCTGTCACTACCCCGCAGCTGCCTGATCACTCTGTGCCCAGAAGGGGACAACAACATGACCATACTGGTGTAACTTGCACCCAATAACAGTCTGGATGTAACCCCCTAACACACAGTCCTGTTCTTGCCTTTTGGTCCCAGCCTGCAGCCTCTCCTCTTTCAGCGATTACCTGGGCCTTGGGGTGCTGCTAGAGATTTGGGGAAGAGATGGACAGGCAGGTGGGAGGTGAGCAGCTGGACGATGGGTATTTCAGGGCACTATATGGACAAAGCTCTAACCAGGGCATCCACTCCCAGTTCAGCACACTGTGCATCCAGCCAGGGTCCCCATCACAATGGCTCAGACTCAGGATCTCCAGAATCCAGTCAGTGTCTGGGGGTGAAAGGGTTAATGGGCCTGACCCATCCCCTCAACCCACTAGGTTCCCCTCCACTCCAACAGCCAGGACATGAATCTAGGAGTCCTGGCTGCCAGCCCCACCCCTATCCACTGAGAAGTACTGACATCTGCATGAAATTCAGAAGCTCTTGTTCTGCTTGACCAGGGGTGTCCTGCCCTGCCAGAGGCTCTGGGGAAAGCCAGTGATCAGAGTCTGTCTGCAGAGAGCTAACATAGTGCCAGGCGGGTGAGCTAGGCCTCATGGAGCTACCTTCTTCGTCTCTCTCTAGGCTGGAGTCATGTGTGCCTGAGGCTTGCCATCTAGGAAATCAAGTCATGTAACTTTTTAATGTAATGGCTACGTTGGAATTTCAATCTAATGCCTGTTTGTGTATATACAGTACATTCCATCCTCCCCCCGCCTGCTCTACCCTACGTGACTTGGTGTAGGTGATGGTGAAGATGTTGTTGTCTCATATCTGGAATTCATTGTAAATATAGCTCAGCATCTTAGGGGAAAATACCCAGCATGAGAACAGCACCCCTTTGTTGATGAAGTACTAACCTGCCACGGGTGGGCTGGAATAAAAGGGATGAAGATGATGCTCAGAAGGGAGCATCACATGGAGAGGCATCACACTGAAAGGAGCTGGCAAGGGGCTCAGCAGGGACATCAACATGCAGGGAGCAGGGGACCTGGATCCCACACCAGTGGCAGAAGCTGCCCCAGCCAGGATCCAGGGCCATTGCCAGCAGGATCTGGTCCCTCCACTTGGGGACCCTAAGCCACTTCTGCCATCAAGATCTGGCCCTGGCTGGGGACCCAGAGCTGCCACCAGTAGCAGCAATGAGCCCTGCCTGGGATCCAGGGCTACCAGTGGCAGCAGGATCAAGCCCTGGCTGGGGACGCAGATCTGCCAGCAAGGGCAGGAGCTAGATTGGGCTGGGTGGGAATTGGGGCAGCTCTTGGGCTCTGTGTTCCCCAGATCAAGCTCCAAAATTCACCCATGAATATTGGACATATAGGGTGAAAGTTTAAACAGCTCTTCTCTCTTCATTGTGTCTGCATCATTTGCTATTTTAAAGACCCCATTGTATCCCCACTTAATCATCTCTTTTCTAAGATGAACAGCTCTAATCTGTTGCTTTCTTGTTAGATGGAAACTTTCCTTCTCCTTGACTGGACTTTGTTGTCTTTCTCTGGAGCTTTCCCAGCTCCACTGTATCCTTTCAGAGATAGGGAGACTGGAACCGCAGGCAGTGTTCAAGGTGTGGATGAACTATGGATTTATGCACTGGTGTTATGACTTTTTCCATTTCATTTCCTGTCCTTTTCCAAATAGCCCCTAATATTCTGTTAGCATTTCTGACCACTGCTGAGTATGAAGCTGAATTCAGAGAACTATCCATCATGATTCTTTCTTGAGAGGTAGCAGCTAATTTAGCCCCCTAGGTAGACATGCACAGCTGCAGTTATGTTTTCCAATATATTTTACTGTTCCTTTATCAACATGGAATTTCATCTGCCATTTTCTTGCCCACACACTCCCTTTGTAACTCTTTGCGGCCTGCTTTGGACTTAACTGTCTTGAGTAATTCTGTATCATTGGCAAACTTTGCCACCTCACTGGTCATCTTTTCCAGCAGAAAAGGCTTTTGGGGTAGGTGAGGCAACCACCTGCCTAGGGCCCAAAGAGTAAGTTCTTTGGGGAGACAGAGCTGCTGAGTTGGGTGGGCTGAGTGTGAGGAGAAGGCTGGGCACTGGGCCTTGGAGCAGAGGAAAGGAAAGACTGGAATTGGGGAGCCAAGGCTGCAGGGGTTCCTATAGGGGGCCCAGCAATGGGCCTTTGCCTAGAGCCCCAGATAGGCTAAGGCCTGCCTCTGTATTTATGACTACATTGTACAGCACTGGTTCCTGTGTGACCCCAAAAATTACTTCTCTCCAACTGGAAAGTTTCTGTCTTTTAACCGGTTACTGATCCCGGAGAGGAACTTCCCTCTAGTCCCATAACTCTTTACTTTACTCAGGAGTCTCTGGGGGAGGGTCCTTGTCAAAAGTATTTTTTGTAATCTAAATACATTATATCCCCTGAATCAGCTTTGTCACGTTTGCTGATCCCAAAATAATTCTGACACATTTCTCAGGGCTGATTTTGCAAAAGCCATGTTGACCCTTCCCCACAAATCATGTTCATCTATGTCTGTGAATTCTTTTCTTTACTATAGTTTCTACCAATGTGCCTGGTCTTGAATTAGGCTTACTGGCCTCTAATTCTAGGGTCACCTCTGGAGACTTTTAAAAATCAGCATGACAGTAGTTACCCTCCAGCCATCAGATCCAGGAGCCGATTTAAGCACTAGGTAGCATATCACAGTTGTCATTTCTGCAATTTCATATCAGAGCTTCTTCAAAACTCCTGTGTGAATCTGATCAGGTCCAGGTGAGGTATTACTCTAATTTATCCATTTGTTCTAAAACCTCCTGTAGTGATGCATCATTGGGTACACTATGGCTATGTTCACACACAGATGGCTTGTTTCGAAATAAAGGGTTATTTCGAAACACCTTATTTCCAAAGACAAAAAAGGTGTCTTGGAAATAAGGGAGCGAAATAGCATGTCCACAGTGTCGACATGCTACTTCTCTTGGGGAGGAGCTGCAGGCACTCGCGGGGTGAAGGGCAGGCACCCATGGGGTGAGGCACGTGGCTGCGCTTCACCCGGTGGATGCCTGCAGCCCCCTGCAGACACCCGCGGGGTGAAGCACATGGCTGCCCTTCACCCCACGGGTGCCTGCAACCCACCTCTGCTGGCCAGAGGACACCCCTCAGCACCCTGGCCAGGAAGGTCAAATGTTGTTTCAGAACACATGTCCGAACAGGGTTGTTTTGGAACCACTGGTTTCTAAACAACCTTGTTTTGATAGGAAATTGGGTTTAACCTATTTTGAAAGTGCGGCTCCCATTTCAAAACAAGGGGTTTCCTTGTTTCGAAATGGCTGTACATCGTGTGGCCATGCTGTTTCTTATTTCGAAACAACCCCTATTTCACACGTCTCAGTCAAAAGAAATAACTCTGACACTCCCTGTGTGAAGACCAAGGCAAAAAATTAATTTCTCTTTCTTTGGCCCCTGCTTCATCTGTTCCCCTGTGGTCTCTTCTCCAGGCTTCCTGCTTCTGATGGGCTTGAAACAGTCCTCATGGTCATTTATATGTCTTGCTCAAGCTGCTTCTCAAACTCCTCCTTACCCTGCCTGATTCCACTTATCCTCTTCACCTGTCAGAAGCATGCTCCTTCCTTTTCTCTGCACTCCCATTTGACCTATAGATTTGACAAACTTTTTTACCTCCCACCCAACAGATCAGCCCAGGACTGTTCTTTTGAGCCTCCTGCTTCTTATTCTAATCTGAGGAAAGCCTTCACATGGACCCTCTACAAAAGTAATTTTTTTTTTTAAGTCCCTAGGCTGCTTGCAAGCATTTCACCCTCCTGACAGCTCCTTGTTGTAGCTCTCTACCACTGTGTACACCCTGCCATTGGACACCTCTGAAAGCAGCTGACTCAAGGTGGACAGGCTCAGGCAAGGGGCTGCTAGATTGGGTGCAGATGTTGGGGTTCACCCTGCAGATCAACATGTGTCCTCATTAGCATGTGGTTCCCCTGTGAGTCTGGATGGTAACTCTCCCTGTGGGGAGTGGAACGGGAGGGGACTGGGCTAGTCTCCAGTGGGGTCCCTGGATCCAATTCTGCCTCGCTCCCCTGTTGTGAATCAGGAGTAACCGACTGCTGTCACTGGAGATGACAACCATGTTCCCTCTAAGCTGATGATGCTGCTGAGCAAGTTCCCCCCCAGTTCCCCAACCCCCACAGGGCCCCTTCCCTGCTGCCCGCCGGCTCCCTGAGTGCATCCATAACTTGATCAACTGCATCATCAGCTTAGAGGGAACATAGGAAACATGGATCATTTGGTGGTGGATTTTCAGTACCCTGAAATGTTTAAATCACGATCTGAAGACTTCAATAACAGATTCATAAGTTAGGAGACTATTACAGGAGTGGGTGGGTCAGGTTCTTTGGCCTCCATTGTGCTGGAGGTCAGACTAGATGATCATATTGGTCTTTTCTGACTGTAAATGTTGTGGGTCTATGGCTATGTTCACACACAGGGGGTTATTTCGATACAAGTTGTTTCGATACAAGTTGTATCGAAATAACGCCTTATTTCAAAATAAGTTAATTCGAATTAACAGTTAGTTAATTCAAATTAAGGAAAAAAGCAGGATTCGAAATAGCATGTTCAGACAACAGTTATTTCTAAACGCGTCACCGTTGTTTCAAAACAACATGTTCAGACAGCATTGTTTCGAAACAACGTTGTTTCGTCCCCACATGGGGTTTAAGTTGTTTTGAAACAACACCATTGCTTCAAAACAACAGAACCCATTGTTTTGAAACAACGGTGTGTCGTGTGAACATAGCCTTTCTTATTTTGAAACAATCTGTTGTTTCAAAATAAGACTGCTGTGTGAACACATCCTATGAAACCATCTGTTCCATACAGGCCACATGCCAAAACAGAGGCTGCTCCTAGTCTCCCAGACTTCAATGTGGGAAGGGACTATCATGATCATTTAGTCTGACCTCCAGCACACACGAGCCACAGAACCTGAGACAGAGGTAGGACAAATATTGGAAAGATATGGGAGAGTACAATTCTAATTACAGTTTTCTGCTGTAGAAAATATGCCAACTTCTTGTGTTTTCAAAAAGTACACCTCAATGGACAACTTAACTCTGCCATATACCACAAGCATGTACTCCACATATTTCAAAGTGCCGAGTTTTATTTATGGGGGTTTTTTGGTTTTGTTTTGTTTGTTTTTTGGGGGCGTGAGTTAATATGTTTCAGAACAATAAGTCATACATAAGAGATTTTCTGTCTCCTGAAGTGACAAAGTAACCATTCCATAGTTAAAGTTACAGCCTAGTTCTCATTTGAACGCTAGTTTTTGCTGCTTTCCCTTAAAAAACCCCACAAAGATATATTGGTCTCTAACTCAAACGGTTAGGTTCACCACAGTTGAAGTGAACTGAGCTATGGATTCCTCAGTTATGGACAGTCTAAAAATAGGGGTCCTCAGAGTTCAATAAGATTTTTATTCAGAGACCCTGTAACAAAAAATAGAAAGCAACAAGCAAATTTTGTTGATAGAACTTAATTTCCAAATGGTTTAACCTAAGCTCCTTCCTTTTTAATAGTCTGTTGTTCTCTTTAGAACTAAGAACAACATTCTTATGAGGTTCTTTAATTGTAAGTTACTGATATGTGCTCTTAACTTTAGCATCACCTTAATTTTCTTTGTCTGTGTAACTAATACATTTATCCCTGAGATGCAAGTCCTCCAAGGATGTAGGCAGATTTCTTGTCAGTTACTGGAGGCTAATTCAAGTAACCTAATCACCTGCAGATGGTCAGCAAACATTGGTGTAAAAAAAGGAATTCTGTTTTACTTTATCAGCTGGTGAAAGCTACGACTGATGATGCTTGATCTGAAAGAATCATAACACTGTGGCAAACAGAGACTTCATATGGTACTTTGCTGAAACACATATAACCATTGACAAAATAAGGCTTGCCAGCAACTGACTGTCATAGTCAAAGACAGTGACTCTGTCTTTTTGTGAAAACAGAAAAGTGTGGGTGGGGAGGGACAAAAAACAGAAAAGAACTAAATCTGGAGAACAAGGAAAAGATGCAAACCTTATACTCAGGCACTATCTATGGGACAATGCAATTTTAAAATGATTTCTAAGGATTAAAACCGCTCGCCCCCCTCCCCACGCTGCTAGACTGCAGTCACAGCATTATGTTCCTTTTCTGATTACTACAAAAACAAGCCAACAAATGATAGCACTCCTGCCACATTACTGACATTATTTTGCTGCAGAAACTTTAGACCTGCTTGGAACTTATTTCTTCTTGATAATTGGTCTCTTACAGAAAAAGTTAGACCTTAGTGCCTTACACTATAGTTTGTGGACATTGTACTGTCTGATAAAGTAAAAGTAGATGCATGCACCCTGGGACTGCTTGGTTATTCCTATATTGACAGAACTTTACCAGAGCACCCTTGCACTAAATTAAATTAGCACTGTTTAGGAGCTCAGGTTACAACAGTATGGTGATCTGAAAGAAACCCATCACAGCAATACACTCCAGAAAGTTTGTATTTGAGAGCAAATAGTCACTACTGCCAACATCAAACATTTCAAAAGCAAGTTGGACATAAAATCATAAGTTTATCTTAAAAATCATGAGATTAAATTCTGTAAAAAGGAAAGAGATTTTGAGTGGTTTTTTTTTTTAAAGTTTTATTTTGCTTCTTTATTTTGAGTCTTTAAGATTCACTTAGGTCACATTTTCAAGTTTTTCTTTACATTCACAAAGGCTAGAAACTTATGTTTAATTTTAAGTGAAAGCTGATATTTTCACATATTTATCTGTCTGAGTAAGCTGGGACATAAGCCACACACTAAATATGAGAACTGCTGCTACATCATTGTTTGATTTGAAAAAAATCAGTTAAACTTTCATCTCCACTGGAACATTTCTTGTTCATTTAGCTTAGGCAACTTCCATACTTCCGACTAGTTACCCTGAGTCCCAAACCCTTCAATGACCCCCCCATCCTGCGTCTGGCTCCCCCCAGTTCCCTGGGCCGACCCCCCCCCCATGCCCTTTCCTTGGAAGCTGGCCATCCCTGAGTGTGAGCCCCTCACCCAGGGCCTCCTTACCTGGCCATGCCATGGTCTGCTGCTCCCCCCCTGAGCATGCTCAAGGTGAGAGATTTAAAAACTTCCAGGCCCAGCCTCAGGCAGCTCCCCAGAAAAAGGGGCCTTCGCCATAGTTGCTGGCTGTGTGCAGCCAGGAGTGTTCTCTGTGCGGGTGAATGATGGGGGCTGAGCACCCACCTGCACAACCCACAGGGACCATTGGATGACACTCCATAATTCCCCATGGTGGCTGTTGGTTTGCCCATGACCCAGATAGTGACTCTGGCTTCTGGGACGGAGCCGGGACTGCCTCAGAAGAGGAAAAGTTCTGAACTTTGGACACCCAGGGAGCTGGAGGGACAGGGCTCAGTTACTGACTCCTGCTCTGGCAAGTCTCACTTGCCTCTGCCCCAGGCTCCAAGAAGCCCAGCATGCTCACTTCCCTCCCTGGAAGTAGCATTAACCCTTTGGTGCCCACACCTGTCTGTGGACGGGGAGGTGCGTGGCTCTGATCTTCTGCCTCCTCAGTTACCCCCAGCATCCTTGTTGCCCCAGTTCCAGCTTCTCCCACTATGAACACCCCTAACCCCCAGATGCCATTGGCAACATCCATTCAGCAGGGATTGGAGCCCTTCTCAGATCACTCTGAACTCATATACAACAACACACCAGTCTGTCAGTTTAACAAAGAAACTGGAAATGCAAACATCTTTTGGTCCTTCACACTTTCTGAAATCCACATAGTTTAAGTGCTTTCTTTCCCACTGTAGGCAGGCACTGTGGCCTCCCTCAGAGCCAGAGCCTGAGGAATGCCCCAAATGCCCTCTCTCACCAGGCTGGGAACTGCAAGACCTAGGCCCTGGAAGCAGAGGGGCATGGTCAGAGCAGGAAGGGGAAGTATAAAGACCCAGGCTGAGAGCTCAGTTAGGGCTGAGCTCACAAAGGGGAAGGATGTGACTACCTGGAGAGAACAAGCTGGGAGAGGCCAGGTCCAGCCCTGCCAGCAGGACCCTGCCTCTCCGGGCACCCAGCTCTATGTCCCGTGCAGCCTCCCTGGGATAAGTGATTGGATTGATAACCCTGAGGCAGGTGACTGGAGAGGGCACTCCAAAGGTCACTGAACCCCGGGGCAGCTGCCTAACCCGGAGACAGACCAGGATCCAGGGGAAGCCGAAGACCCCGGGACCTACCAGCCCTGTGACTTAGAGGAGCTACCCTCAGGGGAGGAAGAGACGCCAGCAGAATTTGGGGCCTGTGAACTAGAGGCGCTACCCTTAGCGGAAGAAGACATGCCGGCCGCATACAGGCCGCAAAACCTTGATGAGTTGCCACTTGTCGAGGAGCCTGAGGAGCACCCTGACCTGCCGCCTATGGACATGGAGGGGTTTGCCGGGATCCCCCAGGCCTTCTACAAGGGAGACCCTGAGGATAGCTACCCCCTCTGGACTTAGGTACTCGGGGCTGGGGAAGGGTCAGGGTTGGAGGAGGTAGCCCAGGGAAGGTGGAATGCCAAGCCATGTCACGGGTCCGCGTGTTTCAGTGGGAGCCCCGCTGACCCAGTGGTGGGCCACCTGACCACAGCCTCGGCCCCTGGGCTTAGACGCAGTGGAGCAGGTGGGCCTGCATCTCCCTCCTCAACACCCTTGATTGGTTAAAACCCCAAGTAGTTCCTGACCACCGAGCTTATAGACTTTGTAGTGGCATGCCCTGCCTGGGGGCCGGGGCCAGAGACAAATTTCCAGCTAGTGGGAGGGGTACCCCTATCGGCTAATTCCCCTGTGCCACAAGCAGGAGGCACTTTCCTGACCTGTCAGAGAATCCGGTCTCCTACACCCACATACACACTTCCTAACCTCCCCCCATCCCATACTTCACTGTTGCCTTCTCTGCTGCAGATTTTAATCCTGCTTGCCATAGGAGGCTGGTTCTACAGAGAAGCTGGGGGCAGAAGATGGGAAGAAGAAAGGGACTGAATCCCAGGTGTTGAGGGTACAGGCACTGGGGAAGGCAGGGGCTTGTGGGGCAGCAGAGGGGAAGAGCCTCACACCTACCTCCACTTCAGGCTTTCTTGAGCAAATGCCCTACTGTCCATAGTAGTTCACACAACTTGAGTACATAGTGCACAATTCCATGGACTCAGGTCTCTTTGTGTCTCCCACTCTTCTTTTAAAAGGTCTAGTATGCCTCAGGGTTGGTGCCCACACAGCAGCTTGAAGGGTGAAAAACCGGTGGAGGGTTTTGGGACTTCCTGCATGGCAAAGAGCAGGCAAGGTAGTATGGTGTCCCAATGACGTGGGTTATCTTCCACAAATTCATGGAGCATAGCCTTGAGTGTGCTGTTGAACCATTTCAGCAGTCTGTTTGTCTGAGGATAGTGTATGGATGGCATTAGGATTCTGATACACATGAAGCGGCACAACTCAGCTAAAAAAACAACAAGCAGTTGTGTGGCACTTTAAGACTAACAGATTT
>ML682164.1:60497-72279 GCA_007922195.1 Podocnemis expansa
AAATCTGTTAGTCTTAAAGTGCCACACAACTGCTTGTTGTTTTTTTACTGGACTAGACTAACACGGCTATCCCTTTGACAACTCAGCTACCAGCTTTGAGGGGACGTTCATTCCTTGATCAGTTAAAAGCTCTTAGGGAATCCTGACCCAAGTGAAGATTTTCATTATCTTCGTGGCGATATGTGAGGCTGTTGCTACATGGAGGGGAATCACTTTGGGGTACCAGGTCACATTACTACTACTAGGATGAATTGACTTCCAGATTAATTTCACTGAAGAGGTCCTATGAGATCCATGCCAATGCATTTGAATGGGATCCCCACAATGGGTAGAGGCAACAGTGGAGCTCATGGTACTCTTGGAGGTTCTGCCCATTGTGATGCAGGGCACAAAGCACAGAATTCCCATAACTCTTGGTGGATGCCCAGCCAGTAGAAATGCTGGGCAACCCAATGGAATATCTTTTCCCTGCCATGGTGTCCTGACCAGGGCAACTTGTGTGCTAAGTGTAGGAGACCTTGACACAGGTGTCCTGGCACCATAAGATGGCAGATGGTTTCTTGAGCTTGGGGTTCCCTGGCCACCCGCTATAGATGTTCCCATTGTATCTCAAACTGGAGTCCTTGTGGGGTGAGCATTCCCTTTTAATTGCTTTGAGTCAGGGTTGTGACTTGATCCCAGGCACAGCTTAAAGTCGGTTCCTCCTGTTGTTCATGAACAAAATCTTCCTCTCGCTCTAACTCTTTCTGGACCTCCTCTATGGTGTGATGCATGACAGTTCCTGCATTTGCAGCTGTGTCTATGGGGGCCTCAGTCTCTTCTCCTAGGCTAGTACTCAGATGGCATCCATGCAATCCCCCTCTGAGGCCTCACCCCTAGTCCCTTTGACGGCTGCAAACTTCAGTCTTGTAGGATTTCCCAAAACTCAGTCCTGCCTTGGCCTAAGACCATGGGATATGCCAATTAGGCAATTACTCCTACTTGTAGTGTCTCTGTCCACTGTCCAACTATGAGTTGCACTTGAGCTGTTGGGTAGGGTCAGATGTCACCATGGATACATTGTAGGTGCATCATCGGTCCTTTTGCAATGAGGTTAGGAATCAACTCTTCCCAGGCAAGAGTCTGGCTGCAGCTGGAGTCTACTAAGACCAGCTCACTAATCTACCCCACCTTCAAGGGGACCACTATTTCCTATGAGGTGTGTTTTCTAGCCCTGTGGCCCACTATGCGCACTTGCCCATAATCACAATCCATAGATGGGCAGTCCTGACAGCAGTGCCCTTCCTCACTGCAATACCAACACCAGTCTCAGTTGTTCCCTCCTCAGGCCTCTCACGATGATGGGTCTGAGCCTGGGCATCGGTTCTCGTTTCCACCTGGCTTGGCCATTCAAGGGACCCATAACCCTTCGGGGGGGGGGGTCCAGTCAGCAGTTGCAGACAGAAGACAAAATGGAGTTGTGGCTGCTGCCTTTTATCACCTCTGCTTTTCCCATGGTCTCAGAATCCTTGCCAAATCAAAATGGAGTTGAGTCACATGCTCAGTCTGGGTGACTCACCAAACAGGCTTCTTCCTAGGCCCACCATAGTTGGGAGGTCCCTTAATGGACCATTAAGAGGACAATGGTTTTGCAAATCCCAGTCTGGGATTGCCTCAGAATCAAATAATATGGAACATAAATAGAACAAACACATTCCTAATTTGTAATACAGATTTGACATCTCTCTCTCTCGCTCTCTCTCTCTCTCTCTCTCTCTCTCGCTCCATATATCAACCATATAATCATTCCTAGCAGATTACAGCCTTTTACTGGTACCAAACGAGGCATATCACATATGGATTATTGCAAATATGAAATATTAATATGAAAAAATAATCATAAACAGTCCCCTAGACCCAGACAGCATCACAGGAACATTTGACAAGGTGAAGAACATTGATCTGGAGGGGCCTGTCCCAGCCAGCCCTGACTTTGACAGGATGTTTGAGCTCTGCACGGATGCCTCTGATAGGGATCTGGGTTCTGTATTGATGTAGACAAGGGAGGATGGTAAAGAAACATCCCATAGTGTTCTTTTGTAATAAGTTAGCCCCTGAGGAGAGGAACTATTCAGTGGTACAGAAGGAGTGTTGTGCTTCAGGGTGGCAGTTAAGCAACTGAGATCCTATTAGTTCAACAGGAAGCCCAGCATCCTGACTGACCATTCTCCATTAGCCTGGGTAACTAGTACCAAGGGCTCCATCTGCAGTCTCCTGTGTTATTTGTTAGGTCTGTGTTCTTGAGGAATCACAGCATAGTATCCAGCCTCTGTGACTCACCGCCACCCTCTTCTTGAACAGGAAACTAAAAGCAATGAAAAGGCAGTGGTACACAACCTTATCTACCCATTTTTAAAAGCCATCAGCACAATAAAAGGAGCACATTTTCATTGAGTATGGAGAAGCAAGCTCCAGTGTCATACTGGTCTAGGAGGGCAGGAGGGGCTGTGCTCCCAGGAGCTGGCGTGGCAGGTGGAGACAAGGGAGTTGCTGATGTGACCGTAAATATCCTCTTTTGGGTTACTGGGCTACTGGCCTCAGCACTGGAGCCAAGCAGCAAGAGAGGTGAGGAGGGATTCCCTCAGGACCAATAGGGTAAGTAAGGGAGGTGAGGAATTCATGGGGCCAGACTTAGGTGCGTGCACTAATAGCTGGCCTGGATTCCCTGGAATGGGCTGCCTGTAAGTGAGAGAGGGGTGCTACCCCCAACCTCCCACAGGACTGAGGCTGAAAGGGGCCTCCAGCCCTGAAGAAGGGGGAAAAGGGAGGGCAAGGCTGGGAGCTGCAACCCCCTTCTCTAGCACCCTAGAGATGAACATAAGGGACTCACCCCCAGCCCAGCTGCAGTGAAGACTTCCAGGTTCCCTAATCTACCTGGCTGGAAAAGTCTTTGAGGGATTCCCATTCTCTCAGAATTGCACTGCAGTAAGTAAGGGAAGGTGGGGAAGGGGCTTGAGAGGGCTAAGGTTAAGGGCTAGAATATACGTAACCTGCTGGGGCTGGGATTGCTGCTGAGATACCAGCTGTGAAGGAGACAGGGAGAAGGACAGCCTCCTCACCCTGAAGTCCTAGCTCAGCTCTCCTCTAACTGCTTGTGGCGTGGTGGAATGTCCACTGCTGCCTGGCAGGAAGAGAGTGAGCAGAGCAGCACAGCTCCCTATCTTAAGCACCCCCCTGCAACAACCTTCATCCCTCCCAATGATCTCCACTGGCTCTGCAGCTCAGTCAGCTGCTTGAGTGTTGAGCACTCTCTGAGCATCTCACTGTGAACCTGTGGAAAAAACCTACGAGTCCTGAACTAGACTAACAGAGCTGCCCTTTTGGCATGTGAGTCTGGTGAGTGTCAGACGGGCATCCTCCTAATTCCTCCAATTCCTCCAACCCACCAAGAGTCCCATAGGACTGCCTCCTTCCCCAACAGACAGAGACTCTCAATGTGCCCTCTCTAGGGACCAGTCCCCTCTTTGGCAAAGCCCAGTTGATGTTGATTCCAGTCAGATTTTTAAATCTCCAGTGGGCTCTTACTCAAGACTTCCTGCTGAAGGGAATAATGCTGAAAAGCTGCCTTCAGCCCTGAAAGAATTGGGGAGGGCAAGGCTGTGATTCTTTCTGCCCCCAGCCCTTGAACTGCAGATAGGGGGCCTCACCTGAGCTTAGGTGCAGCCAGGACTTTCGAATTCCCTGATCTAACTGGCTGAGCTAAGAAATTTTCTCAGAATTGCAATATGGTAAGTAAGGGAGAGTGGGAGCCGGAAGGGGGTGGGGACTCCTGATACTGAGGGTGAGGGGTGGGTGGGCTATTAGTTGGACAGAACTTGCTCAGATGGGTGTTCTCCCAAGTTTCCTGCTGTGGTGCTTAAGCTGCCTCCAGCCTTGAAGAAGCAGGAGAGGAAGGGCAGAGCTGGGGGCTGAGACAACCCTCCACTCCCTTAATTTCTGAAATGGCCACAGTTGTTCAGCAGGGAAGAGAGGGGAAAAGCATTTCCTGAATTTAAAAATGTGACTTTGCATGTTAAAAAAAAAAAACAGGATAAGTATTTTTTTACCAGTAGGAGTCATCTATTTTAATATTGCCTCCCCTGCAAAAATACAGAAGAAAACTCACCCTGGAAAGCTTACCTGCCTGAGCAGTGAGCACCACGCCCTGGGCAAGAGCAAGGGATGGAGAGAATCAAAGCAAAATCTGAATTTCAACCCATTCCCCTACCTTCTCTGCCCCATACAGACCTCCTCCTCAGGGCAACTTTGGGTGGTAGCAGGACACCTCCTGCCCTGTGCATCTGTGCTGGTGTGTGTTCAAATGTAGGGTTTGCCACCGGGCACAGAGAACAGTGGTACACCACTGCCAAGCTCCAAAGCAAGAACTACACTGAACTCTGGGATTGAAGAAGCAGGCACCACAGTGAACTCTGGGATTGAAGAAGCAGGAAGCATTGCATGATGGGAGATTTCGCACCAAGGCTAACAAGCTTAGCAGTTATCACATCCTTCTAGTCATAGACATGCTAACTGATACCCAAAAACCTGAATTTGCCTGATTGTATTGTGAGCTTCCCCAAACCATTACTACCCCAACTAGGAATGTGTTTTCTTCTCTGAGCACTGCTCACATCCATTCTGATTTAGGTGCATGCATGCTGCAGCACACAGATGCCTGGAAGCTTTTTGCCCTAGCCTGTCTCTGTAGGATCAGTGGCCAATGCCCACTCTGACCTGCCCACTTGTGAGGTATATAGGTGGCCCGGCCCCTGCCCCCCTTCAGTTCCTTCTTTCTGCCCATTGTGATGGTCCTGGAACGGCCAACTCTTGCAGATCTCCAAGTAGCTGCCCATTCTTTCATCTTCCACTGCTTTCTTCACCTCTCCAACTCTGGAGTCACTCTTTGTACTCATCTCACCTTCCAACTCAGTCCACTCTGGAGAACCCATGATTATTTTGCATCTAAAAGAAAGTGACATGAGGCCAAATATAGACCCAGCCATGCCTGGTTTCAAGCCATGTTCTGCATGTGGAAAAGCCTTCTCCATCAGCGACCCACAAGAAAAATGCCTAAAATGCCTTGGCAAATCCCATCAACCTCACAAGGGCATAATTTGCAGGTCGTTTAAGCCGAGAACCCAGAAGGAGAGAGAAAAACCACCTCCGCTCCATGGTGCTGGAAGATGCATTGCACCTGAACTTTGGTGCCAAGCATGGCACCATCGGCACAGGGACCTCGAGCAAAGTGGACACATTCAGCATTGGCCGCACCTAAGCACCAGTGCCTGTCCAGGAAACCAAAGAAAGCCTACCTGGGCTCAGAGATGGGGCCCATGGTTCACCCCAAGGGAAAACCTCAACACTGGCACAAGTCAGGATCCCCATCATGTCAAAGAGGGGACACCCAGACACCAGCTTCCATGACACAAGCTCTGAAGACACCATTGTAGTAACTGTTGTGCAGCAAGGGTTTAACATTCTGGTCAGTGAGTCTCAGGACAGCCAATAGGAACAAAGCACAGATTTTTGAACTGGAGCAGCAGCCTTGCCTGTTCCTCTCTGGATGCAGCAGAGCTCCTGGGAGGATCAGGGGGAGGCCAGAGGGGCCTGAGGAAGGATGCAATGACATCCTTACCAAAGATAAACTAAGGTTGTTACTGACCAGGCAGGCATGAGTAGAGCAGGGAATGTTTACTTAGACGTGGTCAGGGTATTTCTTTGTTTTTAGTTTGTTTTTGGATTTCTCTGTGCTGAGCGGATGTACCCCCTCCCCCTACCCTTTAACTACGTAAGTCAAATCCCAGAGAAGCAGCTCTCTGTATTTCTTATCTGTTCTTTTAAATTAAAGATTTTACCTTTTAAGTAAGCCCTGGCTTTCTGTCCTGAAAGGCAAGAGGTTTGTGTGCATGTGCCTCAGACTGCACAGTCAGCTACTAAAGAGGATTCTGTTCCATTTCCAGCTGATACTCCAGCTGGGCTTCAGTCACTCTCCTGAGAGAGGAATAAAAGTGATTGAGGATACCTCACAGGAAGGAATTCCCAAGCGTGCCTTCCTGGGTTTAAGGAGGTTTTGCAATTGGGTGATGGCACCGATACCACTCCAAGGTCAGGAATTGGAGGTCTTGGAGAGTTTTAAGGGCAGTCTTTAAGGGCAGTAGCTTTTAAGGCCTGTTGCAGGCCCCAACCTTCTGAACTCAGAGTGCCAGAGTGGGAAAACAGCCTTGATAGCCATCAAGGCCCAAGGCCTTTGAGGCAGTGAGGGCATTGCTACAACTTCTGACTCCCAAGATACCTAGACTGATATGCTTAGGAAGGGAAACCAGCCCTGTCCTCAAGGGCATGGACCAAACTCCTGGTGGACTACAATCTGGAGCATGTATGGGGCTGGGGCCAAAGGCATGGGAGCTTGTATCAGGATCGGGCACCAACAACCCAATCTGAGCGGATCCAGCTGCGTAGCTCCCCCGTGCTGGCGCAGAACTCCTCACCAGCACTCCACGCAGACCACAGCAGGGACACCTGGTGCAGCCAATCCCCTCAACATCCCTCATCACCTGGGGTCTTGGAATCAAACAGCTATGGGGCCTACATTTGGTTCTCACCTGAATCCTCCTCCAGAGAACAGTGTCCAGCACCCATTCCAGAGACTTCTCCATACCAGATGATCCTCATGATCATCCAGAGCCCCCAACACCTGGCACAGATGCTGTTCTTGGTCAATACCAGCACCGTTGACACCAGCCTCTCCACGCCAGGCAGGAGGAGTCAAAAGAAACACTCCTCATCATCTACATGGCACAGGGAACACTAAGGCAGGGTATTGGCTGCCCCTGAACTGACGAGGCACTCCTCACGTGAAAAAGTGGCCAGTCTCTGCAGACTGATTGGACCAGAGAGGTGGACCACTCCTCCACGTGCTGACGACATTCATCCCCCGCATGGATCTCGGTGCTCCAGACTTTTAAGGACTCAGCTACACAGTGGAAGAACTAGAAGCCATGGGACTCCCCACGTAGCAATTCTGCATCTCCAGGATACTTGAGACCAGTCACATTTCAAGGCGGACACAACACAGAGGCATCAGACAAGGACTCAGGCCCAGGAGAAGGCCCCTCATGCCTGAGGAGAAGTGACTCCAGAGCCATGTCATTCTCCCCTGATGAAGTGGCATACCAGAAGTCCCTCTCACACAGAGAAGACCCATGGGCCCATCAGGAGCTCCTGAAATGTATGACCACAAACCTGTCTTCCATTTGAGGTGGTCAGAGACGACTCTGAACCCTTCTTTGACATGGGTGAGACTGCCCCTCCAGCTAGGGTGGCTGTATCAATGCACAAGGGGGTCCTTAAAATTGCATGTGCCCATTGCCAGATCCCATCATCAATTCCCTGAGTATCCAAGGGGATGGAAAGAAAATGCTATTTCCCGGTGGACAAGCATGGCTTTCTGTTCACCCATCCCACACTGGACTCGGAGTGGTGGATGTGGTGAACCAATGATTGAAAGAGGGCCAACCCACTTCCACCCCCAAAAATAAAGACACCAAGTGTATGTTCACACGTCTCTTTTATTTCGAAATAACACTGGTTATTTCAAAATAAAAAAGATTAAGTCCACACAACGTTTTCTTATTTCAAAATGATGGGCTCTGTCATTTCGAAATAAGAATTGTCATTTTGAAACAGCTTAAACCCCATTCACTTTGAAATGGCTGTTATTTCAAAATAACGCCGTTTCAATATGTTGTTTCGAAGCAACACCATTGTTTTGAAACAACATGTCCAAACAGCCTTATTTCGAAATAACCATTTTGAAATAACAGCCGTTTTGATAGCAGGCTTTCCCGTAATTCAAATTAACTTATTTTGAAGTAAGGACTTTATTTCAAAATAACTCATTTAGAAATAACTTATTTCAAAATAATGATGTGTGTGTGGACATAGCCCAAGAAGCTAGACTTCTTTGGAAGAAAAGTTTACTCCATGACTGCCTTACAGCTAGGCATAGCTAACCAACAGGCCCTTATGAGCAGATATATCTTCAATCTGGAACTCAATGCAGAGGTTTCAAGACCTCATTCCCTCCAACCACACGCTCATTTATGACACCCTCGTAGACAAAGGCCTACTGGTGACACATACAATGCTGCTACCATCCTGAGACTTCACGAACATGGTAAGAAGAGGGATAGCATCAGCCATAGCCGTGCAACAAGCTGCTTGGTTCCTGGAATTGAAGATGGCCCTGCAGATGCCACAGTCCACCTAAAAGCTTCCCTTCGAAGGCCCATCTTTGTTCTCCAAGTTGACCAACACCAAACTGCATGGTATGAAAGACTCTGTGTTCCTTGGGAATGTACACCCCTAAAGTGGCCATATGCCCCTTTCAAAACCAGCAGCCTCAATCACAGCAACAACAGAAACACCACCAACAGCAGCAGCAACAAGGTTTGTGCAGCCATCCATTCCTGTCATCCCACCACTGCTGTGGGAGTGGGGTAGGGACAGAAACAGAGGTGGAAGGGGATCACGGCCACAAGGAGCCAACTAGCCCTTCCACAAAAACAGCGGTAGATAACCCTTCCAAAGACAGCAGTTTTGACCACCTGCCAGAGGGCCCATACTACTACCAGCTCAAACCCTGACCACCATTCAAAAACCAGCTGAGGACCTTTCAAGATCATTGGTCCAAAATCACTTTGGACAGATGGCTACAGGACACTGTGTCCCGAGGTTACACCATTCAGTTCAGAGCAAGAAAAAAACTCCCCCTCGTTACCACTCTGGGGACCCCTCAGAGGCCCTCCTAGGGCTAGAGTACCACAAGCTCCTAGAGCTGGGGGCAATAGAAAAACTCTGAGCCAAGGAACAAGGGAACAACTTCTTTTCCAGATATTTGTTGGTCCCAAAAGCAAGCGTGGGTCTGAGGCGCATCTTAGATTTTAGAGCCCCAAACAAGTTCATGTAAAAAATAAAGTTTCAAATGGTTTCCCTATCTCGGATTATACTCTCGCTAGACCCAGGGGATTGGTTTGCAACCATCAATCTGAAAGATGCTTATTTCCACATCTCCATAAGACAAAAACACAGGAGGTATCAAAAATTTCATAATAGGCAGTAAGCACTTCCAGTTCACAGCCCTCCCCTTTCAGCCTTTCACTGGCCCCAAGAGTATTCACAAAGTGTGTGGTGGCAGTAGCAGCTCACTTTAGAAAGCAAGGCATCCGTATTTTAGCATACCTGGTGTGACACAGTCTGGATCTAGGGGACTGTTTATCGTTATTTTTCATATTAATATTTCATATTTGCAATAACCCCTATGAGATATTCCATGTTTGGCATCAATAGAAAGGCTGTAATCTGCTAGGAATGATTATGATTTATATGTAGGTATCATATTTGTATTAGAAACTAGGAATCTTATTTATTTTATGTGTGTTCCAAGTTGTTTGAGCTGAGGCAATCCCAGACTGGGCATCTGCAAACTATTGTCATATTAATGGCCCATCAGGAGGGGGCTCCCAGCTACAATGGGCCCAAGAGGAAACCTGTTTGACCAGTTACCCAGACTGACCATGTGGCCCACCTCCCTTTTTATCTGGCAAGGACTCTGAGAAAAAAAGGCTGGGGACCCCTCTCCATTTTGTTTTTAGTCTCCAGTCCTCAGTCTGTCCGCAGCTAACATTCCCCACTGGAACTATTCTCCTGGGATTGAGAAAAGGACTGAGACCACCCAGCTGCTGCTGCTGCTGGGTGCACACCAGAGGAGTGGGACTAACCTGCAAACCGCAGGATCTTCAAGGATTTGTTTTCTATGGACTCTAAATCATTTGTACGTATGTGATTCCCTTTGACCCCTTAACATCTCCCATATTTTATTGGTTGTCTTTTTATATTAAACCTTTAGTTGTAGTTACTAAAGGATTGGCCTGCAGTGTGGTCTTTTGGGTCAGATCCAAGCTTATATTGTTCTGGGTGATATGGCTGGCCCTTTTGGGGTCAGGAGAACCTGTTTCTTGAAGAGACCCAGTGGTTAGAGGTGACCATAGGAACTGATGTGCAGTAAGGGGGCTGTTTCTGTTTTGCTATGCTTGGTGATGCCCGGAGCAAGGAATCAAAAGCATGTTTTGTTACTGACTGGGAGACTGATTTAAGTACCACCCATCCGTGGTTTAGGGGATTTGCCTCCTGGTTTTGCAGCTTGCCCTAATTTTTGCACATTCAGAAGGTTATCCCAGGAGGCCCAGGTCACAGTGGGGGCCTGATCCAGCTCCGTGACAGTTGCCACCAGTGGCAGGACTGGGCTGCTCACCCCTTGCCACAGGTGGCTGGGGCTGTCTCTGAGCTGCTTGGCAGTGGCTGCAGGAGCTGGATTGGGCCCCCAGATCTGGACTGGAGTTCCAGAGCTGAATCACACCCCATGGTGGGGCAGAAGTGGGGCCTGATCCTAGACCAGGGGTACGTCTGCTACGGTAGTGGACATACCCCTAAGGTGACTTCACAAAGTTGACTTTAAGTTGATTTAAAGTCACCTTTGTGAAGTCAATTTAACTGAGCCCCGCAGTGTAGACATAGCTTATTTGGTCAGCACAACTCTTGTTAAAAGATGGAGCTGATTACTAAGGCTTGTAACTCTTAAGCAGCACCCATACAACCAAGCAAGACACCTGTCCCCTCCCCACCCCCTACTCTCTCTCCTCTGAGAATTGATCTGGCATTTGAACCTCCCGCGTAATGAGTTCAGTTCAATCATTCCAAGCAGTGACTAAACTGGTAGGACTTCATATTACTAGCCTACAACCTGGGGAGGAAGCGTATTGGGAAAATTCAGGGGTGGAGGAGATCCCTGGTCCTTTGCTCTAAGCTTCAATTGTAAATGAGTATCCAGAGGTATGTGTTAGCTGAAGACTGTAGACTACAAGATGACTGCAGTGAAGATAAGATGGTGGTTGTACAGCTGCCTTTTATATCTCTTGCTCTTTTCCCATGTGGCCCATGGAAATTTACAGGATTAAGATGGTGTTCAGACTCACATGAGCAAGTGCTAGGTATATCTATGTTGGAGGATCTGTTAAGTTGACTTAACAAGGTTGACTTCAAGTCAACTTAGAGCCAACCTTGTTAAGTCGACTTAGAGAGTCAATATTGCAGACTGCTGTTGACTGCCTGTGTCCACACTGACAGGTGCTAGGTCAACAGAGGAGGGGGCCTGGAGGCCAGTTAGGTCAACATGAGGGCTTTCCTCTTCTATACTGGCTTAAGTCAACTTAATAAGGTTGACTTAAGCACAGTAGTTAAAGTATAATTTGAGGAGCCTTGGGACTGTCCTAAATTTCCAGGCTCCACTTACATAGGTCCAGGCCCCATTCCACAGGTCCGGGCCCACAAGTGCCTTCCCCCCACCCCAGATAGGCATTTGCAACCACTTCTCAGTACCACATGCATTGTTTATTGGTCTGCTCCACCCACCCCCAGCTACACACACACCCAGGCACACACCCCCAACTACACATCCACTCCCACCCACCCCCAGCTAGAGACCCAAATACACCTACCCCCTGGCTACACCCCCCCCAGTATACACCCCCAGCTACACATCCATTTCCGCTCACCCCCAGCTTCACACATCTCCACCCACCCCCAGCTACACATCCACTCCCAGCCACCCCCAGCTACACCGACACCCACCTACACACCCAAACCCACCCACCCCCTGCCACACACACACACACACACACACACACACACACACACACACACACAC
>ML682164.1:72289-98201 GCA_007922195.1 Podocnemis expansa
CACACACACACACACACACACACACACACACACACACACACACACACGCATGCAGGTATACACCTCCAGCTACACACACGTGCAAGTGCGCATGTACATACACACACGACCCATACAACCCCCATTGGCATTCTCTGTCCCCCCAGAAACTCCATGCCCACCCCCATCTCAGAGGCCAGCAGTCCCTTTCCCTAAAGCCTTTTTCCCAGCCCCGCCATAGGGCTTCACTGGGCCCAGCCAAGGCTTTACGTCTGCTCTTTGCACACTGGCTGACTGGCTGGGAGCAGCTTCCCAGCAACAAGCTGTTCCTACTCTGCAGGGGTGAGATTTACAAACTGCCAGCCTGCTGCAGCCCTCTGCTGGATGGGCTTAAGGTAGAACAGGGCTTAAGGTGCAATGCACTGGAACTCTGCGTTCTGGCTGCTGTAGCTATTTTTTGAGGTCTCGGAATGCTACCTTCCAGTGCGTTCCTCTATTTTTAGGGGGCCCAGAATGCTGCCCACCTGAAACTAGGGGCCCCCTGAACAGTGTTCCAGAGCATTCTGCCTTGTTTTGATCCATGCTTAAGTGTTAATGAACCTTAAGACGTGGTGTTATCAAGTTGACTTAAGGAAATGTTTAAGTCAACTTAATAAAAGTCCATTGTGGCTGCAGCATTCTGTAGGTCAACTTAACCTTCCTTAAGTCAACCTAAGACTCCAGTGTAGACGTTCTCCCAGTGGCTCCTCAGGTCTATCCCTGGGGCCATTGTACCTAAGAGTTTATTTAATGGGCTATTAACCTAGCTATGGCTGCAATCATCACGTCTGGAGTGTTGTCCAGTAACATAACACAAATTAAAATACAGATATATCAAACATATTTGCAACTTCTAACATAGATATGACATATAATACACATAAACAATAGCAACATATTTAGCAAATTATCTTTCCACCAATAACTGACATAGTATATCTCATATGGACTATAATTATTTTGAAATATTGATATTAGATGAGATAAAGGCTCCCATATCAAACACACAGCTGTGATAGGGCAGCTCCAAACAAGGCAAAATTTCCTAGGTTAAGGAAAATTCACACAGCGGCTACCCACCAGACAGAGACATCCGGATTCTGTTATGTTCATAAAGTAAGAGACCAAAAGGATCTGAGTCAGGGGGACAAGGCAATATGCCACATTTATTGTGAATACAGAAATTTTAAAAAGCAGTTGCCTACACACACACTGTTCTGTTGCCTAAGGGAATATAATCACCAGCCTATATGTTGCTTCAGTCAATCTGCTGGCCAAACACATTGAGAGTAAGTGGAGAGCTGGGCTGGTGTCATTTGTATATCTGATGACACTAGGTATTCTCAGAAGGA
The DNA here is from genome assembly GCA_007922195.1 of Podocnemis expansa. Lineage (NCBI taxonomy): Eukaryota > Metazoa > Chordata > Testudines > Podocnemididae > Podocnemis > Podocnemis expansa. The sequence goes on from ML682164.1 coordinate 73,660, forward strand.
ATCCAAAATCCTCAATTTTTCACCCCATCTTTATAGTGGTCATTTCCCATTTGGGTCTGTGGATCTTGCTGCTTTTGCACCTGTTGTGATTCACAGTCACCCATTATCTTGAAAACACAATGGCTTTTCCTTATTCTCTCCCTCCTATTTCACACTATGTCCTGATCCTGTCCTTGGAGATAGATTCCTGTGTACCTTCAGGGTACCTCTATCTGCGTTATTTGGCCACCTCGATCACAAAAGTTGTTAAATAAAGTATCTTCACTTTATCTTGCTTTCAGGGAGGTTTTAAGTTTCTGGCTTTCCATTTCATTATCTTGGCCTACAATTACACACCCACTGGAGTCTCCACAGCCCTTCCCCATGCTTTCCTTACCATACACACACTCCCTAACCTCTTCTCCTCCTTCCTGCCCCCTACCCCACCACTGGCCCCATACATTCACCACTTTCTCTGCTGCGGATTGTGACCCCAGTTGCCATGGGAGGCTGGCTCTGAAGAGACCCTGGATGCTAGTAAGTGGGAAGGGTGTGGGGGAGAAGTAAGGGATAGAATATCAGCTGTTGAGGGTGCAGTGGGGGAGACAGAGCTGGCAATGGAAAAGGCAGGGACTTGGGCAGCAGCAGAGGACCAGAGCCTCACACCTTCACCCCTACCTCCAACATGTTGCTGTGGACACTGAAGGGTTAATGCTAGTGCTAGGGAGGGAACAGAGTCCACTGGGCCAGAGTGCAGGGCAAAAGCAGAAGACATCTGGAAGAGCTGGGGTGAGTAGCTGCATCCTATCCCTGGGACCTCCTAACATAGGCTCTGCCCCAGACCCCTCTGCCCCAGGGCAATGACAGCTCTGTCCCAGCAGCTAGCATCACCACCTAAGTGAGGGGCAAACTCAGAGTCACACCAGGAAATTATGCTGGTGAGCCTATAGAATGGTGAAGTGGGTTTACTCCCAGTGGGAGAGTGAGAGGTGAACTGGCCCCTGTGTCTTCAGCATGGTCACAGACGCAGCTCCCCATGGTGGAGGGTGGGTAGCAGGGGTAACCAAGGCTGGGTGGTTGTGTGGAAACAAAGAGAAAAGTGATTCCTATGGGGACAGAATGACAGGCTCCATGTCACGCCCACATCTCCTCCACTAACATACAAGACCCCAGGTCCTGGCACAGCTGGGAAAGGTTGCAGAGACTTGCCAGAGACTACAGGGCTGGCTCAAGGGGCATTGGCGTTCTGAGCCAGCTTTTGCTTTTGTGTCCCCCCATATGTGGTGTGGGGGGGGTGGGGGGGTGGAACTTAGCCCCCCTTCCAGTTTGGAATGCACAAACAACCAGCCCAGGGGTGGAGCAGGGCAGTCCAGACGCCAGGCTCCACACTCTTTCCGCCTCCCTGGGTGGGCTGTTCCTCTCCAAGGGTAGGGAGGGCTGGCCCAGAGATGGGGAGAGAAAGTGGAGTTGACTTCTGAGCTAGCCCACTCTGCCCCCTGGGCTAAAGTGACTGGTTCAGGGAAGGGCAAGAGTGCCGGGTCCAGCTTTTTGGCTGGCCCACTGTGCCTCTGGCATGGCGCCAAGATCGTCCTCAAGCAAATGACGCCCCAAGCCAGGGCGTCATTTGCTTGTGGGTTGAGCTGGTCCACAGGGACTGGCTACCTAGGGCCAGGAGCTGCCCGGGATGACATAGCCCTGGGGGGGGGGGGTTAATGGCACTGGTTCCTCTGAAGTACAAAAGCTGCTGTGCAGAAGCAGCATCCAACAGAGCCCTGGGTCCAAACGTGTTTGAGAGGAGGCAAGTAACAGTCACACCCTGCTCCCTACATCGAGCCTGGTATCCCCAGGGGTTAAAGTATAATTTGGCATGCCCCAGAACAGTCCTAAATTTCTGGGGCCCCTTCTTGCAGGTCCCGGACTGCTTCAAGCAAGTGTGGACCCACTTCACCCACCCCAGCTACTGCCCCCCAGCTCAGTTACTGCCCGCACCACAGCTACTGCCCCCTACCCCAGCTGCTGCCTCCAAAATACCTGTCCCCCATTGGACTCCTCCTTCCCCATGTTCTCTTCAGCTCCAATCCCCATTCCCTAAGCTCCATGTCCCCACTCCAGCCCTCCTAACTCCCCACCCCCAGCTCCCCATCTTCAGCCCCCCAATGCCTCCATACCTCCCCAGCCTCCTCAGTCCCCTTGTCTCCATCAGCCCACTACACACCCTTCAGCAGGGATTAAAGTATAATTTGGGGGCCCTGGAATGTTCCTGCACCAGTGGGCCTCCCTCCTGTGCTGATGCCCCCCCTGGACCCCAGTTCCTGCCACCCCCCATGCCAGTGCCTCATCCCTGCCCCCAATACCTCCCCAGTGTGGCCACCCCCACACTCACCAGCAGTGCAGCCGGTGAGGTGGGGGTGGTAGGCCCTGGATCAGTGTGGGGGGGTGCAGCAGGGCTGGAGGCAGCAGGCCTGAGGATGGGGGCAGGAAGTGTAAGGGGAAGGGTTTGGAGCAGGGCTTGCACCCCCTAGCAATGCCCCTAGCCCCCATCTCCCCCCTCCCCCCGCTGGAATGCAGAGAAACTCTGCTACAGAGCCTGCTATTTTTAGGGGCCAGCATTCGGGCACCTAAAAATAGAACATGAACCCTGAATGCAGCATTCTGGGGCCTGCTATTTTTCAATGGTGGGCCCTGGAATGTCGCATTATGACTCCACGTTCTACTTTTAGGGGTCCCAGAATGCTGAGCCCCTAAAAATACCATGCCCAAGAAGGGGGTCAGTGCTTTCCCCCTTACTTTAACCTCTGCTCTTCAGTCTCCCAAACCCCGTCCACACCCCCTCAGGCCCCTCCATCCCCTTCTGCCCATTCCTCCACTCCCCTTTTCAGCACCCCAACCTCTTCCACATGTTCGCAGCCCCCTCCAATCCCTTTGTCCCATTCCCCACTTCACCCCCTTTGGCTCCCCAACACCTCCACAACTTCCCAGTCCACCATCCCAACCCCTTCTGCCCACCCAACCCCCCATGCTTTCCTCACCAGCTGCCTGTCTGTCCCCAACCCCCCAGGCCCCCTTATGTGCATCGACAATGTGGTCAAGGACCTGGGCCCCGGGGAAGGGAGATTGTGGCACTGGCAGGCCAGCGAGAAGGAACACAGGACTTAGACTGGGTCTGAGCTGTATGCATAGCTTGAACCCTGCAAGAAGGGGTGGGGCGGGTCCTGGGAAAGGGGAGGATGGGTTGCTTGGCTTGCTCTAGCCTGCAGCTCATTCCTTCAGCTGGCCCTGGGGGGGATGTGCCAGAAGGCTGAGTTCTGGCATATTTCTCTAATTTTAGGGGGGCCCAGAATGCAGCATGCCAGCACGTTCCCCTATTTTTAGGAGATCCTGTAATGCTGTACCCAAAAAACAGGGGCCCCAAGAATGCAGTTCCAAGGCGTTTTGCCTTACTTTAACCCCAGACAAGTCCCTTACTGAGGCCTGCATCCCCTCCCAGCAGTGCAGTGCAATGCCACACATCTTGTACTGGGGCCCACAGCATTGGCACTGTCTCTGGCTGGATTATTTCTGTTGCAGGCGGGACATGGCTGCTGAATACTTTGCCCACAAGGGGGTGCTGTTCTCATGCACATTTCATTCTCCTGAGAAGCTGAACTACCTGGAGAATGAATTTCAGGTGCAAGATGATGATGTCTTCAACATCGCCTACCCCAAGTCAGGTAGGACAGAGCTGGTCGGGTGCAATGGTTCTAGCTAAGGGTTTCTGAATGAGGCACCTGTCACTAAAGGAAGGAGAGACAGAGCAGGCAAATCAGGCTGCTGCATGATTAGCAGATTAAAAGTAGCTGCCAGGCTTGTTGGATAGCAACTATTTCTAGATTGGCAGGTAGGAAGGGGGGGGGGCAAATGGAGGTAGCTACACAGCTAGGACTAGGGACACACAGACAAATGTGTGCAGATGCGTGTAGTGGCAGAAGGCAGTTCCTGTAGCTGCTGTTAGAAAAGAGGCTCTGTTGCAAATAGAAGGTGGTGGGGAAAAACAACCAGTGTACACAGACACAGGGAATTGCACCAACCTGGAAGTCTCTGGCTGGTTTGTCAGCACAAGAAGGGGAGAAGCTAAGGCAGGGCACATGCACCTTGTGACATGGGGATTCTCTGTTCCTGACGCACACAGATGTTGGTGTGAAACATTGGGGGGAGGGGTGATGCAAGGTCACATGATTTTTTTCTTGCTGCTAGCCCCTGAGCACAGATGATCCCACCTCAGAGACAGACAAAGGAGGCTGCTCCCTGATGCCCAGCTTGCCCAACTTTTGTTAGGCCTTCTCTTTGCAGCTGGATTCTGATCACTGGCTTTCCCCAGAGCCTCAGGTAGAGGAAAAGACCCCTAGCAAAGCAGAACTAGAGCTTGTGATTTAGATACTGTCATCACAGACCTGGTCTATACTGAGCACAGGGTGGCATAATGTCACTTAAGTTGACCCTCTATAGTCTGCATCTACCCAGACATGGCTATAAAGATGAACTAAGTGACACCACAGGTTGGCGTGGTAACTCCTCCCTCAGAGAGGAGTTGCATTTTGGTCAACTTTGATTATTTGAATTAACATCAGCGTAGACAGACAGCAGTTTGATACGATGTTACTGGCCTCTGGGATGTATTCCAGAATTCTCTGTTCTTGAAGCTCTATTTTTTCTAGTCTGTTTCATCTTAGCCATATCATCAGCAAATAACTCCTGTCCTGCTTTCAGCCCCAGGAATGTTTGAATTCTATTTCCTGCTTGGGCTGTGTGGAGAGCAGGTGTCCAAGATTTTCCCCATTGTTTGTTTGTGAGAAGGAGGGTTTGGGGAGAGGGCACATTGCGTCATTGGGGGATGGCTGACTTCCACAAGCCACTGTCCTTCATTGCATTGTGGAATGGACACTGATGGTGTAATATTCTTAAAATTCGAGCTAACGGCAAGAAGTGAGGACACAAGAATACAGGCAAGGAATGCAGTGAGACTATGCTCCTCCAATGTTATTAATTCAGCATCTCAGCATTGACTTTAAATCTCGCCTCAATATAGACATGCCCTCAGGGATGACATGGGATCCAGGGTGCCTGATTTTTCTTCCACATTCCGGGAGCAGAGTTGGGTAGTTGCTTTAGTCTGTCATCCATTTCACCATCAGGTACTAACTGGATGTTGGAGATCCTGAGTCTGATCTGCTGTGAGGGGGACCCAGGCTGGGTTCGCAGTGTGCCGAACTGGAAAAGGGCACCCTTTCTGGGGAGCCAGATGATGTTGGAGTCAGCCTTGAAATACCCTCCACCCCGGTTGCTCAGCTCCCACCTACCTGTTCAGCTCTTCCCCAAATCCTTGCAGATCTCCAAGGCAAAGGTGAGAGCTGTAAAAGCAGGGGCTGTGTGTCAGGGATGAGGGTCTCCCCTGGCTTGGTCAATGGGATGAATCCAAGGCAACTGTGATGGAATTACACCAATGTGGTGTGTGATTGGATCCCTATGGGCAAAGAGCCACATGCAGGATGCAGCAATTCTTTTTCTCTCCAGGAACGGGGCCCAGCAGTGATGGCTCCAAGATGGGTGGCTAATCACTGGAATCACTTGACATCCACCTCCCCAACTGGGATCATGACTGTCAAGGCTGTTTCCACACTCTGGCATTCTAAGTGCAGAAGGTGGGGGTCTGCAACAGGCCTTAAAAGCCACTGGCCTTAAAGCCTGGTCTTAAAGCTCTCCAAGGCCTCCCATTCCTGGCCTTGGAGTAGTATCGCTGTCACCACCCAAATGCAAAAACCTCTGGAAATCCAGGAAGGTGCACTTGGGAATTCCTTCCTGTGAGGTATCCTCAGTCAACTTTTACTCCTATCTCCAGAGAGTGACTGAACCACAGCTAGAATATCAGCTGAAACTGGAACAGAATCCCTTTTAGTAGGTGCCTGTGCAGTCTGAGGCACATCCACACAAACTTCTTGCCCTTCCAGGACACAGGACCAGACCTTACTGAAAAAGTAAAATCTTTAATTAAAAAGAACAGATAAGAAACACAGAGAGTTGCTTCTCTGGAATTTAACATAGGTAGTTACATGGTAGGGGGAGGCGGTACATGTGGTCAGCACAGAGAAGTCCAAAAATAAACCAGAAACAAAGAAAATACCGTGGCCGCGTCTCAGTAAACATTCCCTGTTCTACTCATGCCTGGTCACTAACAATTTTAGCTTATCCTTGGTAAGGATGTTGCTGGATCCTTCCTCAGGCCCCTCTGGCATCCTCCTGATCCTTCCAGGAGCTCTGCTGCATCCAAACAGGAACAGGGAAGGCTGCTGCTCCAATTCAAAAACCTGTACTTCATTCCTATTGGCTGTCCTGGGACTCACTGACCAGAGTGTTAACCCCTTCCTCCCCAAGAGTTACTACAATGATGCCCCAGAATGATCCCCTCCTCCCCTTCCCCAGATCATCTACACCATGCGCTGCCCCAAGGATGTGCTGGTCTCTCTCTACCACTTCACCTGTCTCCTGCGCATGTACAAATCCCCTGACTCCATGGACGTCTTCCTCGAGGACTTTCTGAGTGGAAACGGTGAGGCGTACCTGGTGGGCCTTGGTGGCAGGGTGGCAGCTATGAGGTGGAAAGTTTGAAAATGTAAGCTGGGTCACCAAGTGCCAGAGAATTTTGGCACACCATTAGTCTAGGTTATATCCTGCCTCTGGGAGGAGAGTGGGGGCTGGAAGTTCCCTGTTCCCTCCTTTCCCCAGGGGCACAGAGGCAGAGGGGCCCAGGTAGTACTACCTGTGGGTAATAGTGGCACTCTCCCTTGCAAAGTGCCCTTTGGCTCCTGGTTCGACCACGTCACCGGCTGGATGGGGCTGAAAGGTAACGAAAACTTCTTTCTCATCACCTATGAGGAGCTTCAGCAGGTAGGGGAATCCTGCTCATGGGGCCACAACCACTCATTGTGCCATCCCTGTAGCCATGCCCTAATATAGTCCTGCCCTGGGGCAATGCCTACACATAGCAACAGTTCCACAGTCATGCCAAATAATGACCTGTTTTGTTGGAGGCCATGCCAACACTTATCCCATGCTTGCAGGGCATACCCATATATAACCCCACTCTCCAGAGCCACATCCACACACACACTCCAATTTTTGAAGCCACAGTCACACACAACCCCACTTGTAGGGCCATGCTGATATAAGGCAGACAGGCAGTGTTCTGGGGCAGAGCTGGCATTGGCTTTCCAGGCAACAGTGTCCAGGTATTGGCTGCTCCTGGACTTTGCACTCCTCTGTCCCTTACAGTCAGCACTCAGAACAGGGCCTGACGCCAGGCAGCTGACAAGTTTCATGAACATGGCCCTCTGCCTTCAGATGAGTCTGTCTCTTTGTACACCGTGGGGAGCGGAAACCAACAGATGGGGAAACTAAGGTACTCAAAGACCATAACAATGGGAGCACAGATCCTCCCTTCAAGGCCACTTGTGTTTCCCCCAGGACCCACGGGACTGTGTGTGGAGAATCTGTTATTTCCTGGGGAAGGAGTTGAGCGAAGAGCAAGTCACTGCAGTGGTGGAAAATGCTTCTTTCCAAAGCATGAAGAAAAACAAGATGTCCAACTACTCCGAAATGCCGGACAAATACATGGACCTCAAGAAGGGGGAGTTCATGAGGAAAGGTAATCTCAGAGTGGGATTTAGGGGCTCTAGAAAAAGTGAGCAGGGGAGTAGGTTCAGGAGAGCAGGGACTGATGGTCAGGCATGAGGGTCATCCTCATCCATACGCCCCTGTGCTTTGTCAGGATCTGTGGTGACTGGAGGAACCAACTCTCTGAGGAGCAAAGCCAGCGATTCGACACTGTTTACAAAGAGTGTATGAAGAGTCTGGGTATGACCTTCCCCTGGGACTGAAAACCCCACGCTGCCCATCATCTGCACCCAAATATACCAGCTCTATGCCACCCACCTACTGCTGTACTTATTGTGCTCCACAGGATGCCTCCTGGTGACACCAGGACTTGTGATTCATTCAGCAGAGACCTAAGCAGTGTTTTTGTATGTTGGATGCTCCTGGTACATTCTGGCTTCATGCAGAAAGGATGGGGGAGTGGCAGAGCATACCCAGCTTTCACATAGCTGTGTTCACACAGCCCTCTTATTTCGAAACAACAGAGGTTGTTTCAAAATAAGATTTAGGCTGTTCACACGACGCACGGTTGTTTTGAAACAAGTTAAACCCCATGCGAGGATGAAACAACGTTGTTTCGAAATGATTGTTTCGAAACAACGCCGTGCGAACATGTTGTTTTGAAACAACGGTGACTTGTTTCAAAATAACTGCTGCCAGAACCTGCTAGTTCACTTTGAGCTTTTTTCCTTAATTCGAATTAACAAACTGTTAATTCAAATCAAGTTATTTCAATACAAGCTGTTTTGAAACAACTGTATTGAAATCAATCAAAGCAAGCATAGGGTTGGAAGGGACCTTGTGAGATCATCAAGTCCAACCCCCTGGGAATTGAACCCAGGCCCTTTTGTACATTAAGCAGAGGTGCTAGCCACTACACTATTTGCAGGGCTGTGAACATAGTCATACAGTAGCTTGTATTAGCTCCTATCTCCCTCACCCTTCCACCTTGGGAATGAATCTCTCTCATTATCTATATTTGCACAGTGAGCACTGCAATAAGAAATAAACATGCTGTGGATTAGAGATGTGTCTCTGTACTTCCCAAACCCATCTCTGCTCCTAAGAACATTTCATTACCTTCTTAATGAGCAAATATGGAAACCATCAAACCTGTCAACGGAGACAACAGGGACCTAGAGCTTCATTTGTTGCGGCTTGGAGATGGACAAAGGCAGCTGTCCCCAGTTACTAGCTGCCAGGCTCCTGTAATCTGAGATAGCCTTGACATGGCACCAATTAAATAACAGCACTTCACTGAGTCATGTCCTCAGCTCTGCTTGGACTCTAGGCTATCCGAGCTCACTGTTCAGTGCTTCACTTGTGTTCCCTCATAGCATGCAAGGTCAGTGGGGACCAGCTATCACCCTCTTCAGTCTGACACCACAATCATTCCTGGAGGCAAGGTTTAGAAAAATACCTCTTCTGGACATAAAAAGTCCCGGCAATAGAGAATCCCCCAAGGACCCTAGGAAGTTGGTCCAAAGGCTCATCACCATCACAGTTAAAAAGTTCTACCTGGTTTCCTGTCTGAGCTTCTCTAGCTACAACAGCAAAGTGGCTTGACTTCAAGAACTTGCAGGTCATGTGGTTTGCTGTGAAATCTACTGCCCCCATGGGTGCACTTCATCAGGTTTGTGACCCACATTTGGGGTCATTTGACTGAGGGGTTCTAGAGGAACAGCCTCAAATGTCACCAAATGACACTGCTGTTCTCAGAGTTGCAAGGTTCACTCAATATTGCTCTGCTCAGTCCAGAACCTCAATCCATAGCTCTGACCTTGGTCAAGGCATCCTGCTTTGCTGGCTATGGTCCCCAGGCAATGTACAGCAGCTTGCTCCCTGCTGGAAATGATGGTTTTAACCTTGGAATTAGAGTTTTGCTGCATGGATCATCTACCAAACAGATTCCATGGCCCTTTTTTGCAGCTGCAAAATCTTTCTAGATAGGCAGGTTTATTTCAGCAACTCAGGGGAACTTGCTGTTCAGTGTAGCCCAGGCAGACTCTGGGCTGGCTGAGGGCAGGAAGCTGAAGTAAGGCTCTTGGAATGTGAATGAAAATGACTTTGTTGAGGGCATTTCTTGATTTTAAAGAAATACTACCAAACGTTTCTGAACTTCCAATAAATTTCAGATATGAATGCTGGGAAGATGCTTGGGCTGGTGGTGAATTGGGAGAGAAGGCTTTGGGGTGCAGTGAAGGCAAAGTTATAAATGGGGATAGAGAAGAAGGAAGATGAGAACTCAAGTGAGTGGGCGAAGGGAGACGTGGGAAACCAGGAAGAGCAACATGGCATTGAGGGTGGGGCATCTGTCAGACTCAGCACCACAATATCCTCTAGTGTGTGTGCAAGAATACTCAAGTCTCTGCCCCTCTTGGGTGTATTTTAGTCCCTCTTTTACAAGCCAAGATCTAAGGGACCCTGCTGCTTTGGAAGAGTCAGCGTACTACTCTAATAAACAAGGGCCACGGGCCTCTTCTCAATGGGGTTCTAAGCATCCACCATTTCCTCAGCCAGGTTATGGGAGCCTTTCCCCTCTGACATGTCTGAGCACCCGTCCCTTCTTCTCTGTCTGTTTGCATCAAAGGAACACTTGCCCATCTATATGGGTCTATTCCAGAGGGGTAGTCAGTACACAAAAGAAACAATAAGAGTCCTTTGGCACCTTAAAGGCTAACAAATTTCTGTGGGCATCAACTTTCCTGGCCTGTAACCCAGTTCATCAGAAGCAGATTTGTTTTTGCTATACGTAATCTGATTCCCTTCCCTGTCACAAATGAAGTAGCTGAGATCTCATGGCTGATGACTTTCTCTGTCTCCTCAATAAGTGTTAGTATTTGGGAGGTGGGGATGTTGAGTATTTGTATTTTCACAGTAATAGAGCCAGACCATTAGGAGGACCTGTCCTTCTGAAGCTGTATGAGACTCTCTCCCTGCCCATGTGAGTGTGGGTCTCAGAGCAGACAGGTTGGGAGCATGCACCAAGAACACTTCTGTGACTGAAATGAGAAGCTGAGAATAGCCATGTTTCTTCAGTGGAGGGGATGGGAACACATATGGAAGATCAGAGCCGCTCATGCCTTTCCAAGTAATGGCTCCAGACTGCTCCCATCTCTTTGACTTTCTCTTTTACTTCTGGGACCATGTGATATTCCTCCTCTACAGTCTCATCCTTGTACTGTTTTGCCTCCCCATCTACCCACTCCTGGGTCCCAAATTACTCCGTCTTGCTAGGTGAATTCCCCACTTCTGGTCAGTTAACACTAACCTCCTGCATGTAAATGGTCCTAGATGGTAGAGGCTGGCTCACTAGACACTCAGAGGACAGTGCCCCAGTAAGAATCCCCTTCCCCTAGAAGCCACACTGGAACATCTGTCTGACAGAGGCAGTGACACTTTCCTGATCACTACAGGCTCATATATTCATCTAGTTAAGAAAGTACCTGTTATGCATCACTTTTGCTCTCAGTCAGTCTTTCACACTTTCCTCTTTCTCCAAAATCCACACTGCTTTAGATAAAACAAACATTAATTTGTTGATTAAATCATGATTTTAAGTGAGTATATAGAGCATCACTGCACAATCAATTAATCAATCAGTCAACAAGTTTATCACCACCAAATAAAAATTAACGCCCACTGTAAGCTGAAGTTTTCTGTTATGGTCCATTTCTAGGTTACTCATGTGTCTAGTAGCTGATGGCTTTGCAGCATAATACTTCTGGCCTTGTGAATAGGTCGCAGTTCTTTTGGAATAGTTTTGAGATAGATTTTGTCTGGCAAAAAGCCCCAAACAGTTCAAAGTGTCTCTTTTTCTCTCTTCAAACACCCACTCAGCCCCTCTCTTCCTGGGATGATGTGATTCATTGTATCATGATCTTTCCTGCCTGAGCCAAGGTGCTCAATTTGCATAGCCTCTGCCATGCGCCCCTTCTGTGCATGTGTGGAGAGACAGATGATTTTTTGCTCATACCTGAGCCATGTGAACCACATCTGAGGACATGTTTCATATCTGTACACAAGTATGTGTCTGGTGATTCCATTTCCTTCTTCCACTGCTATTCCACAAATAGTTTCTGTCATAGCATTATACTCAATAATGGCACTGATGGCACCATCTATCTTCCCAGTTTGAAGCAAGTAATCCTGTGGCACTTAAAGACTTACAGATTTAATAATCAAATGATCTTTTGTGGGAGAAAAATCCCATTTTGTCAGATGCTTTGAAGATGGGAAAACTTACAAAATAGGATAAAAATAAATGCAAGGGAGTGTAAGACATGGGATCAGGTCATACTGTAACAGCGAATCAGAGCAGTTGTTAAGATTCAAATACTGGGAAACAGCACATAGAGGAGGGTAAAGTTAAATCACCTGTTGTAATGGAGAAAGAAGCCATAGTCATGATTTAATCCTGCTTTCACACAATCAAATCTGCATGTCAATTCTCATTCTGCTATTTCTCTTTGAAGTCTTGATGTCCCATTGACTTTCCTAAGCACAGTCATTATCAAGTCATCCACAGAGTGATTACAAAGATTGAAGTCGTAAATTTTTTAGGTGAATTATAATCCCATAATTAGAGGTGACATATTCAGAGCTGTGTAGGGAATTTTTATTGCAGAGTGGCCAAACTTATGGAACTCAAGAGCCACACATGTTGATTATTAAACCTTCAAGAGCCACACTGAGGCATATAACCACTTACTTTTACTTACTCCAAAATTATTAAGCTTAAAATTCATTGCACGCCAGGGGCATCACTGGAGCTGGGCACCCGGGGCACGTTCCCCGAATCCCAGCACCAGTGCCCCGGCTATGGCAGTCCCCTCTCCCAGTCTCTGGCCCAATTGGGACGGAGATCCAAGGCCCAGCCACCCACGGATGTGGCATCCCCGTCCCCAGCTGGGGATCCAGGGCTTGACCACAGAGGCCGCTCCTGGCCTCGTCCCCAGCCGGAGATCTAGGGCCCAGCCGCCCATGGTCGCGGCCATGGCAGCCCCATCCCTGGTGGGGGATCCAGGGCTCAGCCACCTCTGGCTGCTCTGGCCCCATCCCCTGCTGGGGATGTAGGGACCAGCCGCCCATGGCCACTTCTGGCCCCATGCCTAGCTGGGGATGTGGGCCCAGCCACCCTTGGCGGCATGCGGCAGCTTCTGGCCCTGCCCCCCCCCCGGCCAGGGGGTGGGGCCTGTGGGCAAGGGGTGGGGCCTGCAGGCCTTGCCCCAGATCCTTCCCCAGGGCAGCAACATCCCTGTTGAGCGCTTTAATTTTATCTTAAAAACAGGGCAAAAATTGATCCTACTAATGTCAGATTCTAATAATTACTTAAGGTTGTCATGGAGAACCCCAGAAAAGCACTCTTGTATCCCCTCTGTTCACAGCTAATCAGGACGCTACTACAGTGGAGCCTTCTCCCGTCAAGTCCTGGGTCTCCAACCTACGTGTAGCCAGCTCCCAAATCCAGGCTCAGAGCGTCCAATACTTGCTCTCTCTGGTCTCCCCTGGGGGGAGGGGGTCCTCCCTCCGGGAGGATCCTGGCTGTCCCAATCAGAAGTGACACTCAACTAGTGTAGAAGTCAGAGGGTTTATTAGCAATCCAGTTTGCACTGAAGCTAGGACTGATGACTTTTAGATTAACCGGGAGGTATAGCAGTAAACCCCTAGATGAGCCCCCGGAGATCCTGCTGCTCAGACCCCCTTTTCCCTACTACTCTCCTCCTCTCTTAGCCTTTTGGTCTCCTCCCTGGCCAGCTGCCCTGCCCCCCGTGTCTAAACCAGCCACAACCTGTGTCACCTACTGGGGATACAGGTAAGGTCTGTCTGAATCTCCTCCCCCCCAGTTGTTCCTATAGTTATCACACCCCTGTGTCCCATCACCAGAATACCCGTGTCCCTTCACCAAAGTACAGGAACAGAAAAGAAGAGTAGCCCAAGAGGTTTCTTACTTCATCACATCAGCTACCATGAAAACTAGGCCTATACAGTAAAAACTTAGCTGTCACTGGATGTAGAACACTGCATGCTAGTGGCAAGTTTCTTTCTTTCTTTCTTTCTTTCTTTCTTTTTAAATCTGGGCAGTAACTCGTCAGTGCAGTACATAAAAGCTCGCTCAGGTGCTGATCTCTAAGTATTGCACAATGTTCTGATTTAACATATTTCATTGTGGAATACAATGCTTCATAGCAGTAAGGTGTGCCAAAAATTGAAAGTAATCTAGATTCAGTTTTAAAATGTCTCCTTTGTATTTTCATTTCTTAGTATTCCATGTCATGTTTAGGACTTGTAAAACTTGATTTTATTTTAGCAATGCATAAACTGTATTAGGGCCTATGAGAAAATCTAAACATGCCACAGCCTACCCGACCATGTGGCACATCCTCCCTCCACCCCTGTGGCCACATCCCTGCCACCTCTTAGCAAGCTGTTGGTTCTCCATTTTCCCTGACCATGCCACACTTCTTCCCTCCCCCGTCCCCAACTATGCTGCTGCTTCCCTGTAGTGCCTGAGCATGATGCCCTTTCCTGCCAACCCAACCATGCTGTCTGTTCCCTGCCATCTCTTACCATACCACTTTTTCTCTGCTGTCCCTGACCATTGCTCACTTCACCCCCTCTCCCCCACCATGCCACCCTTCCCTGCAATGTTCTCCCTAAGATGATAATGCAGCTTAGAAACTTTTGGATGCAGCTGAGCAAGTTTCTTCCTGGTTCCCCAACTTGGTACCAGACCCCTGTTCATTGGCTACCCAAGTGAATCCATAACTTGCTCAGTTGCATCATCAGCTTAGCAGGAGCATTGCTCCTGTCTCCAATGACAGCTCAGCTGTGCTGGGAAACACTTTCCTACTCCATACATGGCCCAACACTTGTCTTTCAAAACAGGCTTGGTTATGTGGATTAGGATTCTGCATAAAATAATTCTGAAGGAGGTGGATGCTATGGAAAACAGCTCATCCCTAGTCCTAATGCCTCAGGGTCTCTGAAAAGCCTCAACTGTCCAGAGCTCCAAAGAAGTAGCCGTGTTAGTCTAGTGCAGCAAAACAAATAAGGAGCTCTGCAGCACTTTTAAAGACTAACACATTTATTTATTGCATGAGCTTTCTTGGGGAAATGTGATAAATAAATGTGTTAGTCTTTAAAAATTCCACAAAACTCCTTGTTTAACTGTCCGGAGCTCGATCTAAAAGTTTCTGTAAAGTTGGCAAGGAGTAGGATTCTTCATTGGCTTATTCCTTCTTCCTCTGCTACAATGGAAGACTTTTTTACCTATTTTTCTGACTACCATGCTTGTAAAGGGAGTGCATGAGGTGCCCCAAAGTTTGTAAAATGCTGTGGACAGGACTGAGACTGCCATGGCATGTGGTATAAGGTAAATACAAAACAAAAATAAATAAACCCACCCAAACCAACCAGACCAAAAGAAAATTAAAAAAAAAGAACAACAACAAAAAAAAAGTACACCAAAATAAATAAAACAAAGCAAAATAAAATCCAGACTGAAATCTATGAAACAGAAAACAACTAACAATAATTTGTTAGTCTTTAAATCTGTTACAGCTTGTCTCCTCCCTGATCCCCTCAGTCACTTCCCTCGCTGCCTCCATTCCTTGAAGTTCCCTTCTGTCCTTAGACCCCCCCATCCGACCCCCATCGCTTCCCTGAACTGCCCAGCTGCTCCTCCTCACACTTCTCCGAGCCAGAGCTGCTGTTCCCACCTCCCCCACCACTTCTCCAAGCTACGGCTGCTGGTCTGTGCTTGATGCTCCGTGCCCTCGCCCCTTTTCTGAGCTGTTGGCTGTTGCTCCATGCTCCCTCTTCCCCAGTTCCCACCCCTCCTCTGACCTGCTGGCTGTGGAGCTACCTCACAGGTGAGAGATTTTAATTCCCCAGCCTGAAGCAGCTCCCTGCACTGATGTGTGGGCAGGTCAGTGCGGGCTGCTGCATGCATGCAGCTTACAGGGAAAATTGCTTCCCTGCCATGCTCTTCCCTGCCACAAGCCACACTTTTTCTTTGAAGATCTGCATGTGGCTCATGAGCCGCAGTTGGGCCATGCCTGCTTTACTGAAAGAAAACTGAGGGAGAGGGAACCAGACAGACAAGTTTCCCTAGCACCTTAACAACCCTCCCATTTATCACTATGACAGCCCCAATGACCCTAGGTAGTCCAAAACACCACATATTCCTCCCCCTCTAATGAAAAAAGCCCTCTCCCTGAAAAGAATAAAGAATAAACTAGGAGATTAGGGTAGACTGCCCCATCTCCAGAAAACCCCCAAGGAATTATTTTGCCCCGTGAAGTGGGGGTCACCACTAGCTAAAGATCCAGCCAATTAGGAGGCCTTCTGTCTCAGGGAGGATTATGGCAAACTTCCAGTGTGATCACAAACTTCCGGTGGTATTGGTGGTGGTGTGACTACAGGTACTGGGGAAGTAGCCGGAACTGGAGAGGATGTTGTGTCTGGTTGGTCTAGGGAGGAGACAGAAGGCGTTGCAGAGCTGGCTGGAACAGGAGAGACATAAACAGTTGTTTCATGCTCTGATGGCATGTCATCTGTAAGGGTGAAGTCAGTTACATCAGTTGGAGATTCATCCTCCAGATGGGTATGACGGAGCAACAACTGATCTACATGCCATCTCTAAACAAGGTCACCCACTCTCTGGACAGAATAGGAAACAGCTCCTGATGCATAGTTACAAGTGAAGACAGGCTGTCCAACACTGAAGGTGCAGTCCTTTGTTCTTGGTGAAAGTCTGTTGGCCTGGTTCTGCTGTTGGCATTGAGCCTCTTGTTGTGTTTCTCATGCTTTCAAAAAATCAAAGCAAGAGCACAACTGCCGTTCCATCATAAGAAAAGCTGGAGATGCTTAATCATAGCCTGTGGAGTGTTTCTGTAGGATAACAAGAAGTTGTCCAGACACTTCTGAAGAGGTTAACATCCCTTTGCAGATTTTGGAGCTTGCTTCATAGTCAGTATGAAGCTTTCAGCGAGTCCATTGGTGGAAGGATGATACGGTGCTGACCTGATGTGATGTATTCCATTGGACTTCATAAAAGTGTCAAAATCCTGAGAAATGAACTGCGGTCCACTGTCACTCACCAGCTGTTCTGGAAGACCATAACAACTAAAAAAGCCATGCAGGGTCTGGATAGTTGTTTCCGTAGTAGTGAACTATGTTAGAGAGACTTCTGGTCATTTTGAATGGGCATCCACAGAAATTAAAAACAAACATCCTTCAAATGGGCCAGCAAAATCAACATGAATATGTTGCTGTGGTCTTTCGGGTCAATTCCACAGGTGAAGGGGTGCCAACTGAAGTGGATTCTGGATGCGCTGGCATGAGGTACAAGCCCTAGCCATCTCTTCAATGGCCCCATCAAAGCCCGGCCACCAGAAATAGCTCTGTGCAATTTCTTTCCTGTACACTATGCCACAGTGACTTGAATGGAGCTGTTCCAGCAAATGTAGTCTTAATGAAGGTGGGATAATAACACGCATACCCCGCAACAAACACCCAGACTGAGTTGATAACTCCATCCTCCTAGACATGTAGGGGCGGAGGTCAGGTGAGACCTGGGAGTCAGGTAAGAATGTTCCATGCATCACAAAAGCCATATCTTGCAAGAGTACTGGGTCAACATGTGTCTCTCTCTTCACTTGAGTAGCTGTGACAGGTGTATTTTCCACCTGTTCAAAGTACAAGATACTTTCCTGACCCTGATCTTGACAACGTACCAGTAAGGGTAGCCTTGAAAGACTACCACAGTTGCAATGCAAAGAAGATTGTGTATACTTGATCTCATATGTGTATCCAGAAAGTATCAATGCCCATCATTGCATACAACTAGCAGCCAAAGGTGGGATGCCTGTGTGTGGCCCCAAAATTTATGTCAGGAGTCAATGGTCAGTGAGAAGAATGAACTTCTTTCCCCACAGGAACTGGTGAAATTTTTGAACACCAAAAACAGTGCCCAGTGGTTTCTGTTCAATTTGGGCATAGTTAGTTTCTGCCTTGATCAGGTTGTGTGAAACAAAAGCGAAAGATCTGTCTTCACCTGAAGGCATAATGTGACAATACAGCTCCAGCTCCATAAGGGGAGGCATCACAGGCCAACTGTAGGGGCAAAGATGGATCAAAATGGTTCAGAATTCTAGAGTAGAGCATGTTTAGCTTTGTTAAATGCAATATCACAGGCTTCAGTCCAGTTCCAGGCCTCGTTCAGCCCAAGAAGCTCACGTAGGGGTTTCCAGGAGTATCACTAACTGTGGAATAAACTTGCCATAATAGTTCAATAACCCTAAAAAAGAGCAAAGTTGACTTATGTTCTGAGGGAGTGGAGCATTCATGGTAGCCTTAACCTTGGCCAGAGACTTGTGGAGACCTTCAGCATCAATTTTATGTCCTAAATATTCAACTGAGGGCTGGAAAAATTTACATTTTTCTCTGTGAACACATAGACCATGCTCTTCTAGTCTTTGAAGAGTAGCTTCCAAGTTCATAAGGTGTTCCTCCTCGTTTTTGCCAGTGATCAGGATGTCATCCAGATAGAACTGTACTCCTGATAAGCCACTCAAAATCTGGTCCATTGCCCTCTTGAGCAAAGCTGGGGCTGAAGTAATGCCGAAAGGTAAATGACAATATCTGTACGACCCCTTATGTGTTACGATTGTCAACAACTCTTGAGATTTTTCTTCAAGATGCATCTGTATGTGTGCTTGTCTCAAATCAACCTTGCAAAATTTCTGTCCCCCAGCCAAACCTGCAAAGATGTCCTCAATGTGAGGAAGAGGATATTGCTCCACATGTAACACTGGGTTGACAATGACCTTGAAATCTTCACAAATATGAATGGAGCCATCCTTCTTCACTATTGGGGCAATGGGTATCTCTCACTGGCTGTGAGTAACTGGGACTAAGACTTCCTCCTTTGCTAGCCGCTCCAACTTTTCTTCCACCTTGGGTCAGATGGCAAACGGCACCATTCTGGCCTTCAAACATTTTGGTTGGCAATTGGGCTTAATATTTAACTTCACAGTGATTCCCTTCATGCTGCCTAAGTCTTTTCCAAAAACAGCAGTATGCTTCATTAGTACCTCTGCCAGACTTATTTCTTCTTCAGTCAATTTATTCACTTCTGCCCAAGTGAGTTGGATTCTCCTGATACAAGATCTTCCTATTATGGCTGGGTAATTACCCTCACCACAAACAGTGGTAGCTTTGTGGTGTGTCCATTGAGTTCTACTTTCACATCAATAGTACCCAACAGGAGAACAGTCTCCCAAGTGTACATCTTCAAAACAACTGTTGTCATCTTAAATGGCAGATGTCAAAAGTCCTTCTCATACACAATGTTAGAAATTAATGAAACAGCTGCACCAGTGTCCAATTCCATGCATATAGGTTTACCTTCAAACACAGGTGTCAACCAAAATTTACATGGGCTGGCTGTTATAGACAAAACATTGAGGGACTCTTTAACTTCCGATTGGGTGTCACTGTGATCATCTGGACTCTGCTCTACTGCATGCAGAATTTCCCTTTTAGTCTGCCAAACCAATGGTCCATTTTTCTCAGGTCTGCCTTTTCTGTTTGGCTCATCCTTCCTTAGTTTGCAGACACGTTCAATGTGCCCTCTCTTGCTACATTGTTGACACAGTAGTCCCTTACACCAGCACTCTGACATGAGATGACCCTTTTTCACACACCGGAAATATTACCATCTCCCCAGTGCCCTGTGGGTAGGTTGTGGGGATACCTCATGCATGCCAACCCCAATCTGTTGCATGTCTTGCATCACACATTCCATGGAGATTGCAATCTCAACAGCCTTCTGCAAGGTGAGTTCACCTTTTGTCAATAGGCATTTCTGTGTTGATTTACTGTGCAGGCCACAAACCAGCCTGTCACACAGCATTTCCTGTAACATGGTCTTGAAGTCACTGTGTGCTGCCAGCTTCTTCAGAGCTACTACAAACCACACAACTGATTCACCTTCACCTTGGTTCCTTTGGTAGAACACATACCTCTCTGCAATTACTAGTGGCTTTGGGGGAAAATGTGCTCCCAGAACTTCCACTAGATCACTCTGAGGTTTTTATTCTGGCTTCTCTGAAAAAAGGAAGTCACCTAGTAAACTATAAGCCTTAACTCCAATAACTGTTAGAAAAACTGGTACCTTCTTCTCAAAAATTATATCATTTGCCATTACAAAATTTTGAAATCGGGCTGTATATATTTCCTACGATTCTGATGAAGAATCAAACAGCTCAAGGTTTGTAGTAAGTAAGGCCATGCTGCCCTCTTGTGGTTATTCTTTATCTCTTCACTTTCACTTACAGGAGGCAGACTGGCTTTGAGAATGGCCAGCCAGCCCTTAGGAAAACAGATTAGCTTTCAGAGTCACCACCCAACCCCCTTGCAAGCAGTAAATAAAAGCTTTGCTTCTTACATTGCATTCTGGTTTTTCATAGTTGCCAGGATTGTTGGGAATAGCCAGCTCCATCTCATATCCCATCTCTTGTCACCAGATGTAAGATTTTTAGGTGAATTATAATCCCATGATGAGAGTCAGCATATTCAGAGCTATATAGGGAATGTTTATTGAAAAAAGAACGGTTGGTCACTCACCAAAAACGTCCTTCTTTGAGATGGGCTGCTCACATACATTCAGTTACAGGTGTCTACGTGCTGCAGCGCATGGTAGCTCAGAAAGTCTTTAGCGTTAGCCTGTCAGGTCAGGTGGCATGGCCAACGCCCCCTCCATGCCGCAGTTGCAGCTATATAGGTGCGGACATGTTATTTCAATTTAACTGTTAAATCAATTTAACATATTTTGCCCTTCTCCTTCCCAGGTGGTTTCCTTTTTTCTATAGATTGGGTGGGAGCATGGAGCAGTGAGGGGGCCATGTTGCCACACCTCCCATGGTGCCCCTCTCCTGAATCGAAATAGGAAGTCCTGTGTCTGGACATGCTATTTCTATTTGGGGTTTTTTGATGTGGACCTGTGTGGCGAGGTGAGGCCTCAGGCACCCCTGTATGTCCTGCACTTTCTATTGTGTGGAGAGATTTGGCTGATCCTTCTCAATTTTTTCTTCCTTTTCCTTTCCTTCCTGGTAGTGATGAGTTGGGTGATGCGAGGGAGTCGGGGGGCAGTCCCACCCTCTACCCCAGGCCCTGAACCAGGGACCCGATTAAGTAGCAGTCTTCACACTTAGTCCAGGGGGGCTGCTACCTTCCCTGGATCACCACTCAGTGGCCCCACTGCTCCTGTTCTGCCTATAGCCCCTGGGAAGTCCCACAGTTTCTAGTTTGAAAGCCTCAGTCTTCAGGCTCTGGAACATTCCACAGTCTCCCTCAATTAAATATAGTCCTCCCTCATGCTGCAGGTCCTAGTGGCCTTGCTTGTAGGGTTTTCTCTTTCAGATTCCCCACTGTACCGCTTGGCATTGTGGCAAAACTCCAAACAAACTGTCAGTGTCCACTCAGCAGCTCTACTCTCTAGTCTCCTTTCAGCTGCCCTGCCCTACCTGAGAATGAAGCGTTAAGTAGCAAGCCTGTTGATTGGGACACCTGGGACCAAATATTCTAGAATATTCCAGGCTAATTTAACCCAGGAACAAAGCTTTATTAAGCCCGGGTCTAATATGTACTTCCTCCACCACTCTCTTATGCCCATCCAGCCTGACCCTGTCACACATGTTAAATTGATTTATCTTATATCTATTTAATGATTTTTATATTGATTTTATTAAATCAATATACGTAAAATTGATTTAACCATGTACATGTGAACATAGCGTAAGTGTCAAGGAATTCCCCCCCCCCCCCGGCCGCTTCAATTGACTGTATTCCACAGCCTAGCAGTTCCATATCAGATGAAACAAGCAATTCCATTTTTGTTGTTAACTATAATGATCCTCCATCATAGCAGCAAATTACAGACAATATAGGAACTATACTGATCACTCAGTCATCCAAACAAGGCAAGGATTTCAGCGTTATGGAATCTGCACCACAAGATGGCTGCAAATTTTCTGCTGCTTGGTTTTGTATGAAACATCCTAATGGTGAATTTGTTGAGCATAACTGGCTCATTTATCCTCAGAAATCCAGGTCACTCTTTTGCTTCCCTTGTATATTGGTTTCAAAAAATGTTCCAAAATTGTGTCCAAACCTATGTAATAGATTAAAAGGGTTCGATGACTGGAAACATTTGGGCCAACTTGTCGATGTAGTTTGGCATCCCAAGACCTTCTCCTTTCGCAATAGAGACAGCCTCCTGCACGATGGCCTCAGCCATGACCTTCAGCCATGCAGCGTGGCTTACAGAGGCAGGGAAACACCCAGCCTCCCAACAGGTAATCTTTGGCCTCCCCTTCAAGAGGGAGGCCCTTTTCCTGGCAGCGACCGAAACTGTTATTGCCAGTGCCCAAGACCCCTGGGGAGTGGACAAGTACTTGGGCTTCCTCCCTTCAGGGGCCCCTGAACATCCTCCTGCCCAATAGGAGCTTCACGCCATCCTGATTCTCCCTTCTTGACTGAATGGCCACATTGTGGCACTCTAACCCCTCTGGCCACATTCCATTCTTGGACAGAAGAGTTTCTCCCGTCCCGGGCCCATACCCCTTCTCTGTGCAAAGGGACTCCGCCTTCCACCAAAGGTTGAAACCTCTCATTCTGGCTATTGATCATTGGTCTCTCTCCATTAGACAGGGACCATGAACAACCCTGGGTCCCAACACATTCCCTCCTATTACCCCAGAGTAATGGGTATAAAACATACACTGAAAGTTCCTCTCCTTGAGGTGTCACTTGTAAATCCTCATTGGATTTTTTTCCTCCATTGGGGAAGGAAGCCCCCGCCATTGTCACATTCGATGCTTCTCTGCTCCCCTGTGGGCACACAGGGCACTGACAGGGGTAATCCCATTAATTTTGGATGGAATGGTGTTATTCTCCATTATAGAAGTAAGGGACACTTCCTCCAGTACCCCTGTTGTGACCTGACTGAACATATGTTCGCTTAGCTGTGACAGCCACACCTCTCAACCCCGTGTGCCCAGACCCCACAGATCCAGAACAGTCTTATCCCTATCTGGGCTCTGGACCTTCATGTCCTTCCTACCACTGATGAAGGCATTTTCTGTTCCTGTCTTTCAGTCCCACAGCTACAGAACTCTGGTGACCCAAAATATGACCCACAATTCAGGCTCTCCCCTCTCCGGCAGCTGTCCAGCAGGTCCTGGGCCCTACCCCTTATCTTTCTCAAATGGTCCACTCTCCGGGGCTTTGAGACAAGGTAACCCGCTGTCACACTGCCTGGGTGCCAGCTCGGACCTGTAGCATCAGGTGGTTAGATACCAGATATCTCAGACCTGACCTTTGCACCTGAATCAGAGTCCCTTAGTCTATGTCCACACAAAAGTGCTTGTTTTGAAACAAGCCATTTCGAAACAAGCCGTTTCAAAATATCATGTTATTTTGAAACGAGTTATTTTGAAATAACAAAAAGTTATTTCGAAATAAGAAAAAAAGCGGGAATTGAAATAACATGTCTACACTGTGGGCATGCTATTTCACTTCAGGGGCAGGGCATCATGGGAGGTGTGGTAACATGGCCGCCTCCCTGGGCCATGTCAGCAGCCACATTGCTAGCCAATCCCATAAAAGCTGGCCCCAACCTCATTTCCCTGTCCACTCAGGCTAGCAGCATGCTGCAAGTGATGGACTTTGCCAGGTTGCCCAGACAGCGCCGTGCGACACCCAGACTCTCTGACCACCTGCAGAGTGTCCTGTGCATGTGGGACACCATGCTTGCTGACCCAGAGGGTGACCAGCCTCTACCCAAGGCTTTCCTCCACCTCGTGCGCAGGGCAGAGCTACTGCCCCTGTCCCCCTCCGTGCCTCGCCAGGTCTGGGCCCGGGAGACCAGCCCAGACTGGTAGGAGCAGGTCATACTGCTCACCTGGGGGGATGATGACTGGAGGAGGAGCTTCCGCAGGACCAGGGCCATTTTCAACCTCCTGGTCACGGAACTTGGTCCTCTGCTGCACCGCAGGGACACCCCCATGAGGCCTGCCATCTCCGTGGACAAAAGAGTGGCCATCGCCCTCTGGAAGATGGCCACTCCGGAGTCCCACAGGTCAGTGGTGCACCTCTTCGGCATCGGAAGGTCCACCACGGGCACCATCCTCGTTGAGGTCACCAGCGCCATCAACCGGGTCCTGCTGTAGTGTCTGGTGAAACCAGGGGAGCTGCAGGACACCATCCCAGGCATGGCCACTGTGACAGGGTAGACACACCCCACACTAGCGCAGCACTTGTTGGGTTATATAAGGGAGAAGCCCCGCCCCTAAAGCCCTGCGAGGCATGCTCAGACCCTTGGGCAGGGATAAAAGGCTGCAGCTCAGCTCAGTCAGGGCTAGCTAGAGAAGGGGAAGGAAGTGCCTGGAAGGCTCCAGCCACAGAACCCTGCCAGCCTGTTCCTGAGGAGGCTAACCAGCTGGTAGAGGCCCTGGAGGAATGCTGAACTTGAGGGAGCTCTGCACCAGGGTGACCAGACATAGAGGAGGATTGATCACTGTCGTAACAGGACCCAGAGACAAGGCATCTTGTCCTTAAGGGGGACTGCCCGACTGCCCCAGGCAGGAAGCAGCCCAGGGGTCCGGTAAGGGAAGGACCAGGGGAGGTGGGGACACCATGTCAGCATGTTGCGGTCTGGAGCCCCGCTGATTGGGTGGCGCACCCCTACACCCCTAGGGCCCTGGACTGGGTCTCAGAGAGTTGGGTGGGACTGATCCCCCCTTCCTGGGGTTCTGGGCCATATAGCGACTGCTTGTTTGAGGACTGTGGCTGCTAGGCCACGCTGCCCC
>ML682164.1:98211-110462 GCA_007922195.1 Podocnemis expansa
TAGCGACTGCTTGTTTGAGGACTGTGGCTGCTAGGCCACGCTGCCCCACCCTGGGGCCATATAGAGACTGCTTGTTTGTGGACTGTGGCAGCTAGGCCACACTGCCCTGCCCTGGGGGCAGTCTAGGGGCATAAAACCCCGTGACAGGGCATAAAACCCCGTGACAGCCACCCTCAGCTTCCCCAACTGTGTGGGAATCCTCGATGCCATGCACATCCCCATGTGAGCCCCTAAGCACAGGGCCGCTGAGTACCGCAACCGCAAGGGGTACCATTCAATCATCATCCAGGCCCTTGTGGACCACCGGGGCCAGTTCCAGAAGTGTTACGTGGGATGGCCAGGGAGGGCCCATGACGCCAATGTCCTCCAGAACTCTGCCCTCTACCGGGACATGGAGGCGGGCACCTTCTTCCCCCCTCAGAATATCAATCTTGGGGGAGTAGAGGTACCCGTCCTCATTGTGGCAGACGCGGCCTACCCCCTGCGGCCATGGCTCATGCGGCCTTATGCAGGGCCCCTCGACTCCTCGCGGCAGATCTTCAATCGCTGCCTGACCCGGTGCCGCCAGGTGGTGGAGTGGGCTTTCAGCCGCCTCAAGACCCACTGGAGGTGCCTCCTCACCTGCCTCCACCTCGCAGAGAGGATGCTGCCCCAAGTGATCGGTGTATGTGTGGCCCTCCACAACTACTGTGAACAGCGCAGTGAGCCCATTCCACCTGCCTGGGAAGCTGAGGCCCGAGTCCTCAGCAGGGACTATGTGGAGCACACTCCTGTGCCCACACGGAAGCAGCCATCCCAGTGAGCCCTGTCTGTGCGTGATGCCCTCCAGACTGCCTTCGCCGAGGAGGAACTGTGAGGGCCAGGCCTGCCCTGCCCCACACCACCCTCTCCCCTGTTCATCCACAGCCAGCCCCCACCCCGCCACCCACACTGTCAACGACGCCCAATAAAACCACTCAAAACCACAAATATGTGTTAAACTATTTATTTCACAAAAATCTGGGGCTGGGGCAGGGGAGATACAGGATGGGGCAATGTGGGGGCAGTCCGAGGGATGGGGCAGCGACTTGAAAGGGGAAGAGGGACTTTGGGGAGGGGGCAGCAACTTGGAAGAGGAAGGGGGACTTTGGAGAGGGGGCAGCAACTTGGGAGGGGAAGGGGGTGAAAGAGTCCAGGGGGCAGCTCAGGCATGGCCTGTGGGAGGGTCTGGGGGGGGTGGCATACCCCACCCATGCCCACGGCCACCTTCTGCCCATCATCGCCTCCGGGGAGAGGCAGGTGGTGAACCCTCGGCACGCTGTGGCGGGGGTATCCTGTCCGCCAGCTCCCGGATGTTGGCTGGCAGCTGCTTGGCGAGCCGCTTCACTGCGGTAGCCAGCCGGTCATCTGCTGTGGCAACCCGCTCAATGGCACGGAGGGCGGCCTCCTGCCGCTGCGCCTGCTCCCTCCGCCAGGCCTGGGTTGAGGCCTCCATCCTTTCACCGAGCTCCTCGAGGCTCTCGCAGAGCTCAGCACATGACCGGGAGACCCTCCTCCACCACTGGGGTGCCCTGGGGCTGAGGCGTCGGGCTGGTGGTGGTGCCTGGGGAGCGTCTCTGTGACCTGCTGGAGGGAAGCAGAAAACACAGTTGGCCCCCGCCGCCTGCTGGCCCTGTCTGTGTGCACCTGTTTGCAGCACACACCTCTGCCCTGACTGTCAGCAGGTCCCAGGATCCCATGGAACATTGCCCTGGGGTAGGGCTACCAGCCCCCAAAGACTCGGAAGGAGGCCATGACAGTACCCGACGGAGGGCATTGGAGGACCCTGGGCAAAAATGTTATCTGGCTGTGGTTGTCGTCGGGGTTTAGGGAGCCCTGGAACACTTTTCTGTACAAATCAGTATTCTATGGCATTCCAGGATCCTTCAACCCCTACAGTAAAAAGCCTGACACACTCCTATATTTTAAATTGCCTGCCAGACAGAGAATGTGAGGATAAAAAGAAGAACAGGGCAGTAAAAAGGGGACCATGTTGTCCTTTTGCCTGACATCTGGGAACTGTGCCCTGGAGGCACACATGCTAGTGGTGCCCACGAGGGTGAGCTGGATTCAGGCATGCCTTGCTCTAGGGGGTCTCCCAAGGCCACTTGCCAGTGCTGTGGCCTGCATGCTCGCCACCCCACCCAAGATGCTGCTGCATCTTTACCAGCCAGCCCCTGTTCACCACCCCCCAGGCACACAGGGGCCTGCGACCCCGGTGCCAGCTGTCTCTGTGAGACCCGTGGCCGAGAGGGGGCCTTTGCACCTGCCAACCCTGTCCCCTACCTTCCCCAGTGCCCAGCCATGGCCCCCTCGCTGCCTGTGACCTGCTGGACAGGCCCAGCCCTGTGTGCCTCAGTGGGAGGGGAATGCTTACCCACAGGGGCTCCAGAGGTCTGGTGCAATGTCCTAGGCTCTGTCTCAGACCCAGGGGCCAAGATGGTGGTGAGCCCCTTGTCCTCTGGGCTGCTCAGAGCCTCTGGGCCATCAAAGTGGTGGTGCTGAGGCTGGAGGCCCCCCTGATGGACACATCGGAGCCCGGTGCCTCCGGGCCCGACAAGGGGCTCCGATGGCCTCCTGTGTCCAGAGCTGCAGTGGGTAGACCACTGGGCTCTGGACCCAGGAAGGCATGGAGCTCCTCAAAGTATGGGCAGGTGGTGGAGCTCCCTGCCCCCTGGAGGTCCCAGCCCTCCCGGGTCCGAGCATGGTCCTGCTGCAGCATCTTCATTTTGCTGCAGACCTGCTCAGTGGTCCGGGGGTGGCCAGCCTCGGACATTGCCGCAGCAATGTCTGAGTAAATGTCCTGGTTCTGGTGTGAGGCCCGGAACTGGGACATGATGTCTGGCCTCTGCCAGATCCCAAGGAGGCAGTTAACCTCCTCGGGGGTCCAGACGGGCCCTCCGCCGCCCCCCAGCGGCTATACCAGCCTGGGCTGCCATGGCTGCAAAAGGCTGTGGCCACGCTGCCTGACAGGCATGCCCTAACAGGAACTTCCTGTTCCCTAGGATGCTGTGCACCCTGGGAGGAAGGTCAGACGGCTATTCCAAAACAAGCGTTGTTTCGAAATAACACGTCCGGGCAATGGTTGTTTCAAAATGAGTCGTTTAGAAACAACTGCTGTTTCGAAACAGCGTGTCCCAAAGGGGTTGTTTAGAAACAACTCGTTTCGAAACAACCGTTGTTTCGAAATGGAAGGGGTTTAAGTTGTTTCAAAACAATGGCTGTTTGGACATGCCACTTCTTGTTTCAAAACAACCTCTGTTGTTTTGAAACAAGAAGCGTGTGTGGACATACCCTTAGGGTTTAAAACCTTCTGTCCCCAGTCTCAACCCCAGCTGCTATCTGCAGCTCGGGACGAACATGCTTAGGAGTATCTCTTTACGATAGGACCTCCGTCCTGAACCCCATGACTTCCCCTTCCCAAGTTAGAAAGGGATCCCCTGTTCCTAGCAGAAGGAGCTCTGCTCCCCTGATATCCTAGCCCGATCCTCTGACAGACTGCGGGCTTTACCGGGCAGTCCCGGATATCCCGGGATCTTACAACCCAGAGCTTTGTCCCCTAGCACTCAGAAGGTTTGGTTGCTACAAGGGGATGGGAAGCAACTTAAGACCGCTCAACAAATACTCTGGGGTGGACGGGAACACCTCTTGTAGCCACCCGGGAACTGACAGAATGGGCCCACCACCCTGTCCAGTCCCCCTTACTACATGTTGTGCTGGATAATCCAGGACCATTTGTCCCTTGGTCTCCTCACATGGGATGCACCCTTTTCCAGCTCTGGTGGGCAGTTCCTCTGATGCCACCTGGAGGCCTGTTATAAATGTTCATTATAAATATTGCCTTAAGTGGCTCCGGAGCCTGCGTACCAGGGAGGCAGGTGTCTTCCAGTAGACTACTCGTTGTTAGGGTACTCTATGGACCAACCATCCTCCTTCCCCTCAGGCGGGATAAAATTTCTGCCCAACTCAAGCTGCCAAGTGTCGATTCTGACTCCCAGGCCAGTGTTAATATTTAATTAGAACACTGGCCTAGATGGGATTCTCCTGTTCCTCCTCTGGAGCCGCCTCACCTGAGGGCATTCTCCCCTATCAGAGCACCTGCCCTCACGACACTGGCATTACTGCAGTTATCCCTCCCAGTAATTCCTGAACATTAGCCGGAGGTCTTATTAAACAATGTTTCTGCCTTCCCAGGCTTCCTCCAGCAGGGTTAGCCACTTTGCACACATAAGGTTTGGTTCCAGGCAGCCACGGGACACCACAAAGATGGCGGGAACATGTTGTTAGCCCCATCTCTCAAATTCTGAGTGGTGACCGTGGACGTCGGTGAGACAGATGACCCTTGCCATTGGTCATCTACCACTATTTTCTAAGAAAAGAAAAAAAGAGAGAGAGTGAGACAGAGAAAGACTCTGTCATTTTTCCCCTTTCTTTTTCTTTCCCCTCCCATCCACTAGATCCTCGAGATCTCTCTCTCTCTCTCTCTGTCCCCCTCTCTTTGCATCCCTTGTACTGGGATTCCCAGGTACTGTCCATTATGAAACTGGGTGTGACTCTATGGCCTTCGTAGCATAACTGCTGCAAATATAGAAAGTAATGCTGAAGCTACGGATCGCAGAGAAGGGTATCTCTTCTGTGGCCGAGTTCCCTTGTCTCAATGACTTTCGCAAATCGTTGATCATCAGGTCTCAGTGGCTAGATGCTCCCCTTTCAGAATGGCATAATGCTTGAAATGCCTAACAGCTCCCTTCAGCGAGATCACTGGCAGGGTTACATCTTCCATGAAGACACCTTGGCCTCAGGTCACACCTTAATATGGTGTAGCTTGCCTGGACAAAGCTGGTTGCTCCATCCCTACAACTGTGGATAAGCATTCTTCTCTCTTTATGGTGATCTAAGCTGACTGTGTAGGCATTCCATCCAAATTGGCAGTAGCCCCTGCCCTGTTCTCCTGGCTCCCCTTATGGCCGGACTGGGAACAGAGGGCTTTTCCCTTCCATTCCCCCTTTTCCCTCTTTCTCATGTCTCGCAGTATTCGGTGTCTGCAGCCAGAGGCGTCACTGGCGTTGGGCACGCAGGGCACGTGCCCCGAGTCCCAACACCAGTGCCCCAGATCTCCATCCCAATCAGGTCAGGGATCCGGGGCCCGATCCCCGGATGGCTGCGGCTGCGGCTGCAGCCACGGCGGCCTCATCCCTGGCTAGGGATCCGGGGCCCAGCAGGCCACCCAGCAGGCCCCACCACTGCAGACAGCTAAGCTGCGGCGTGCCAGACCAGAAGCAGCTGCTGGAGGCCACGCCCCCGGCCGCCAAGCCCTGGATCCCAGGCTGGGGACAGGGCCGCCGTGGGTGCCGGTCCCCAGCTGGGGATCCAGGGCCCAGCTGGCTGCCCACGGCTGCAGCGGCCCTGTCCCCAGCTGATGATCTGGGGATCCAGGGCCAGGTGGCTGCGGGTGCAGCCTCCAGCAGCTGCTTCTGGTCTGGTGTGCTGCGGCCTAGCTGCCCGCCACAGCACGCCCCCCCCCCAGCGAGGGGTGTGGCGTTCATCTGGGGGCAGGGCCTGCCCACTGGAGGTGGGGGCGGAGCCCATGCCCTGGGTCCCTCAGTCCAACATTCCCTGTAAGCTGCGCTGGTGGGCAGGGGCGCAGTGGCCCCCCCTCACCAGTGCAGGCAGCACGTTGGCCGGTGCAGGGCAGGCAGCCATGCCTCTCCCCAGGCGGGAGGAGCCCTGTGTGTCAGTCAGAGTCTCAGCTCCGGCAGCAGCACAGGCTCATTCAGAGGCTGCCTGCCCAGAGCAGTGAAAGTGACGGCCCCTCCCCCCCTGCCCTGCTGCACGTAGCCAGGGAAGGAGCAGAGGAGGAGGGAAATTTAAATCTCTCCCTCTCCTCTGTACCAGGCTGCTAGTGGTGGCATCGTTGGGGCCTGTGTGGGCCCCAGGAGGTAAGCAGCCCTGAGCCTGGGCAAGAGGGGGGACCCTGAGAGATGGCAGGGCTAAGTCGTAGGGCTCCCAGAAGCAGCCATGTTGTGGCCACAGGGACGCAGAGCTCTCTGTGGGGGCAGGGGATGGGAGCTGGGCTGCAGGCAAAGGAGCCAGGCTGGAGCTGGAGGAGGGTACTTAGCTTGAAAGACCAAAGCAGAATTGTACTGAGCCATTTAGCATCTCTATCAAGGGTGAATGCTTTTGCTTTTCACTTGCTAAAAGGCTTGAATATACAAAAGCTCCTAAAAGAAAAGTGATCCTTTAAAATAAGCAAAAACAAGTTGGGTTAATTTCAGATTAATTTTCTTTTCTGTGAGAGATTCCAATGCAATCAGTTTGTCAAGGTGGGGCTTTACAATTTAACTTTGTATAGACTTCGGTGGTGGAAGGAAACAAATCCTAATGATTAGGAAAATTAAATGAAAAACTGAAAGGATAAAAAGTCATTTAAGGCAGAAGGAAAAAAATATTGTCAGCAGTGCAGTAATTAAAAAAAAAAAGACTTTGTATTTCTATTTCCCCCAAAATTTGTTAGAAAAATCATCATTTTCTTTCACAAATCCATATATGCTCTTGCTTCTTGCAGCTTTGATTAGATTTGCTTTAACTGTCAAAAATTATTAAACTACCTTTATTATATTCCACTACCAGACACATAAATCTCAATTGTACCTCATTTTGCTTACTTTAGTTCTGAGAGTATTTACACTCCAGGCATACTAATTATAGCCTCCCTTTTCTTGTTGAAAATGATTTGGATACCCCCCCCCAAACTCCAAAACTGAGATGTTAGAGAAACTTTATATTAAAGGAAGATACTCACAATGTTTAAAGTTTCCTGTATGCCTAATCGATTTTTTGCCATTCACTTAGGGGATTGTTGTCCCATATTTAGCTTTTGAGAGGTATGATTGGGCATGATAATGTAACAGACTCTAACCTAGCTTTGTTTGATGCAAATTCTTTAGGCACAAAAGATGGCCCGGGTTACAGAGATGTGATGCTGTGAGAAACTGTTTTGAAACATATTTTCTGCCCTTGCCACCTTTAAAAGTTTTGAATTTCTCAGATAACTTTACTTAAGGCATTGCCCCAAGGGAATCTGGGAAGCAGTTGCTACCTAGTGATTGTGATTTGCAATGCATAGTAATTTAATATGTTTACTGAGGGCAGAATAGGTGTATTTTTAAGGTTGATAGCTAGATATTAAATACAATCCCCTCAACATGTCACTCTCATGATCAAATCTGAAGCTACCTACTTAACTTCAGTCTACGTTTTGGACATTTAGGGCCTGATCCACTTTGAACCCCTTTTACCCCAGTTGGGCAGCATAACAGGGACTTAAATTCCAAAGGGGCAGCCGTGTTAGTCTAGTAAAGCAAAAAAAGCAAGGAGTCTTGTGGCAGTTAAAGACTAACATTTATTTATCACATGAGCTTTTGTGGGAGAATTTTGTGGGAGACGCTTTGAAGAGGAAGAATTTACAGAACAGGATGAAAATAAATGCAGGGGAGTATAAGACATGGGATCAGGTCATACTGCAACAGCAAATCAGATGAAGGGGTTAGCATGAGTCAGCAGACTCCATTTTGGATCCTGAGACACCATTTCAGGGACCCAGGGTAGTCACATCTCACCTGTCCTCACCATCTCCGGGTTAGTCACATGGGCCCAGAAGCATCAGATGAGGTGATGCACCATATTAGGAAATAACCCTTCCCTGACCAGGTGAGGTGACCAGACATATAAGGTATACAGCCCCCGACCCTGAATTATGATTGGCTCTGTGTCTGCCTTACCCCTTTTCTGTAGACTGTACTATAAAACCCGCTGTACTGTACCCCTCGGGGAGCTAGCTCCATGAGATCTCTGTAAGGTAATAAAGCATATATGCGCTTGTGACCTCCTCTGTCTTTGTGTGTCTTGGGACCACTTGGATTGACTCGGGGACTACCAGAGCTTTGTGCTCTAACACAGACAAGACTTAAGTGAAACCCACTTTAAGACCCTTTTGCACTGCCAGAGTGTTAAAAGAAGCTTCAGTGGAATTAAGACTCTAGTCTTCCATTTGTGTTTTCTCTTACTTTATTATACCCCATTCATTTAAAGGGGCTTGATCATTGATTCCAGAAATATGAGGCTAAATTTTAAGCTAAAGGCTGATACACTACAAATGTTCTTAGACATTGTCACTTATACGCTGACATATGATAAGTTCACATTCCTGGCCCAGTGAGTTGATGTATGTGGTACATGTCAACCATCTAGTACAGATGTTGAGTGAGGCTTCAGTCTAATGAGTAATATAAAGACACAGTCTTGTAACAGGTTGGAAGTTTCTCATCAAGACATAATAATGCACATCAAATCATACCTAATTGCTGGATTTAAGATTAACCTTGAATCTATATATGTAAAAACAAGGAGTCAGGTGGCACTTAAAGACTAACAGATTTATTTTTTGCATGAGCTTTTGTGGGAGAAAATCCCACTTTGTCTATATATGTATTCTGGAAATCTGACAAAGACAGGCAACAAAAACTGAGCGGTGTAGATGATGGTAGGGGCTAGATAGGCAGCAAGTGTCATTGTCTCACATTTGTTTAGTAAATTAATAAAACTACAGTACTTCAATTTAACATTTTTATTGACATTTGAATGAAAAGACATCTATGAATTACTTTTGAATTAAGGCACTTAGGCATGCTGATACTTTCAGCACCAAAAAACTGTTGCCCAGGCCTCATAAATTGCTGCTCAGTAAATACCATAACTTGCTCAGTTGCACCATCAGCTTAGAGGGAACATTGCCTCAGTCCCGCAGCACCACCCCTGTCTGCAGCTAGTAGACATATAGCTCCAAAGTCCACTACCTTTCCTGTAACTTTCACACTCTAATTAATGCTAGTGCCAAATACTGGACTTTTCTTCCTCAGCAATTCCTTAAAACCAACTGCTCCAATCCTTAGGCTGAGTTGCTTCCTTGATTACAGCCTCATAGGCATCTCCATTGGAAGTCTCACACTAGGGGACATTAGACCTTGTGGCCTTTTGCGGAACAGGAAGCTCTGCATCACAGCAGGACTCACATTTTACTGGTCCTTGTCTGGAAGCTGGATCTTAGCAGCCATTTATCTTGGCTAGAAGGGCCTCAGTGTTGAAGGCCCTTTTTTCCTCAGAAATCCCATATATTAGGCTCTTCCTAGAAGGCCATCTATTCCCCACTGGGGTCAGATTTCCCAGGACAGGTTCCTCTTACCTGGTCCTCCGTTTCAAGGCTTGAGGCCAGCTACCCTGCATGGGAAAAGCAGTGCTGGAGGCAAACAGGGCCAAGTCCGCCCACCGTCCTCGAGCAAGGCCAGGAGTCACCTATTACTGAATGTATCTGAGCAGTGCTCAAAGAAGAATGGTGGGTTACTTACCAGTCACCGTTCTTCTTCGAGGTGGGCTGCTCGGATTCATTCGCAACCCTCCCACCATCCCCGCAACTAGAGTTGACAACTTTGAAGGACTGAGGAGGGGCCGGGCAGCAAGGGAGAGGGGGTGTGGCCACCAGCCCTCTCCTGACAGGATAGGGCAAAATGTTCCTGACTAATCGTGCACTGCAGCATAGATATACCTATTACTGAATGAATCCGATCAGCCCATCTCGAAGAAGGACAGCTACTGTTAAGTAACCCACTGTTGCAGGGACATTTTCACCAGATTCTTTTGTTGTTACTGCAGAAGAATTCTGGGGCTGAGGCCTAACAGAGTGTTGAGGACAAACAGTGTTGAGATACAGATGGATAGTGCAGCAGGCCTTGAGAAGGGGCAGAATCATGGAGCAGAATCGGGGGCTGCACTGGGAATGGAATCCACTACAGTCATGCCAACACTCAGTTGCACCATCTGTTCTCTGCTGCACCTACTTTTGTTTTTTTTTTTAACAGAGGAAGCAGGAGAACAGCTAGAAGCAGGGTAGTGTGGAGAAAGCTGAGTCATGTTGCATGGGGACTCAGAGTAAGGGGAGGGGTTCTAAACTGGGACTGGGGGGGGGAGTGGTTCTAGATTGACTGGGGGAAAAATTGTCAATGGCCTAGCGGGTGCATAGGAGGCCGAAGTCCACGCCCTCCACCTGCCCCCCAGGTGTGCAGTTAGAGCCAAGAGGTGCATGGGGGATGCCACCCATCTCATTTCACCACAGCCTTGTGTCAAAAGCATGGCTGGGGGACCGGGAGTGGAGCACAGGCCATGTGCTGTGATTTGGAAAGCACTATTCATTGGGCAGGTTTAATAATTGTGGGGACTGGCAAGCCTGATGCTGCTGTGCTCATGGATTCAACCTGACTGGCCTTCTATAGAGCGCTTCTTGACTGCAGAGCTCCAGGATGGAAACTGGACTGAATTATCACAGTGGCTTTAGGGGCTTAAGTCCTGGGCCCAGTCAAAAAGCGGTGCCCCAGGCTCCAGCCCTTAAAATTCCTCTCATAATTCACCCCACTTCAATCCACTCAGTGCCAACAGGGCAGGCGTGATTAGAATACTCCTGCCCAGTGGCATCGCAGGAGCTGGGCACAGGGGGCATGTGCCCCAAGTCTCAGGACCAGTGCCCCAAGAGACACCAGCCCAACCCAGCCCTGGCCCAAACCAAGGATTCAGGGCCGGGCTACCTGCAGCAGCAGCTGCCTTAACTGGCCTGCCCCCAGCCCCACCCAGGGATCCAGATCTGGGCCACCTATGGTGGCAGCCACTTTACAGCACCCCAGCCCTGTCCCCAGAAATTTGCTCTGTCCTCCTGCTTTTGCAGCTGCTGTGGTTCTCAATCACCTATTAGTTTGCAAACATGATGTTTTTCCCTCTTTCCTCTTTCATACTTTGTCCTGTTCCTGTCTTGGAGATAGATTCCTTTGTACCTTGAGGTTACTTCTGTCTAGAGGTGGCTTTTGGCAATTGGGGGCCCTAGGCCACACCCTTTATAGGGCCCCCTTTAGGTCCCCATTATCGCCCTCCCTGTCTCCCCTGCTGCCCTAACTGCCCCCCCTTCCAACTCCCATGGGGGGGGCACAGACCATCAGGGCCGGAGGCTGCTCTGCCCGCCAGCCTGTCCAGACTCCCTGCAGAAGGGGTGGAGCAGCCAGTGCAGCCTATCCCCACGCTATGCCTGCCCAGGGAACGGAGAGGACCAGCACTGAAGTGTGTTGTGGGGGGGGGGGGGGTCTCTGGAGCAGCCACTCTGAAGAGTTTGGGCCATTTCACCCCCATCCCCCCCAAGGCCTGAATGGGCCTGATCCAGGGCATGGGGGGGGGGTCGGGAGCAGGGGTGTACTCTTTGGGGTGGCCATTCCAGGGCCCTGGCCCCACATGCCGCAGCTCAGCATTGGCCCTCTCTGCTGCCTGTGGAGGTGCAGTGAGGGTGGGGGTAGGCTGGCCTGGCTGCTCCATCCCCTTTGCAGGGAGGCCAGGCAGGAAGACGGGCAGAGCAGCCTCTGGCCCTGATGGACTGCAGCGCCCCTGCTCCCGTGCAAGAGCAAGGATAGTTGGAGCAGGTGACTGCTATGGGGCCCCTTACTTCTGGGGGCCCTAGATGGCCACCTGCTTCGCTTACCCCAAAAGCTGCCTCTGCTTCTGTCTGCATTCTTTGGCCACCTCGATCATAGAAGTAGCTAAATGAAAATACATTTGCTCCATCTTGTTTTCAAGGGGGCTTTGAGTTGCCACCTTCCATTTCATGATCTTGGCCTACAAGTTCACACCCATTACAGCCCCCACAGCCCCCCCCCACACTTCCTAACTTCCTCCTGTCCCACACCTTTGCTGTTCCCTTCTCTGCTGCAGACTGTGCTCCCAGTTGCCATACGAGGCCAGATCTACAGAGAACCCAGGGGCCAGAAGGTGGGGGTGGGGATTGGGGGTATGAAAGATAGAATCCCAGGTTTTCAGGGTGCAGTGGAGAGACAGAGCTGGCACTGGGGAAGGCAGGGATGTTGGGGGGCAACAGAGGAGCACAGCTCCATGTTTCCATCCTCCAACATGCTGGTGTGGTCACTGAGGTGTTAATGCTAGTGCTAGGGAGGGAAGCGAGTTCACTGAGCCAGAGTGCAGGGCAAAGGCAGACAAAACCTGCAGAGCTGGGGTGAGTAGCTGAGTCCCGTCCCCGTAAATTCCAATCCCAACCCCAGGCCAATTCCCTTCTGCCCCAGGGCAATTACAGTTCTTTCCCAGCAGCTAGCACCTCTACCTGAGCCAGGGGCAAATGCAGAGTTACCCCA
>VOCP01028665.1:0-11142 GCA_007922195.1 Podocnemis expansa
CACCTTATTTAATACCATCTGTGTTCTCCGTGGTATCTGATTTACATATCAAGAGTGTTCTTTGCTTTTAAGAGGCCCCAAGCAAAATTAATCTGCTGGTGTTTTTATTTATAATTGTGTCTATAATTAAAATCCATCGATTTTAAAATGTCAAAGCGAAAGTTTGAAAGCAGGAAAAGCAGTGGACCAACACAGAAGAAGGTCTGCTTCAGATTTAAGGAAGAATGGCTGCATGAGCTTATTGAAACTGAGACACCGCATGTATCTGGTAAGCAACACGTACGCCTAGGAGATATTTTTAAGTACCATGAGAACGGCGAAGTATTATGTACCATCAGCATGTAAGCCTCTGTGAATGGTGAATGGGCTTCAGGCAAAAAATGGGATGAATGGAAACTGGACTACTTAAAACATCATTTAATGCAAAAAAGTCACATAACTGCTGTCCATACATTATGTAATCAGCACTAAGGACTCATTAAAACTTTGTTATGTGAGACACGTGAAGATAGAGAACATAGAGCTGAAATGTCTGAGAGGAAATTCTCCACTGCTGATGAAGTAAAAATTTGAACTGATAACATCCTTCTTGCAATAAAACTAAATTCATCATTACTATCAGTTCAGGAGATACACCATCATGTTGGAAAATATGTTAAAATTCCTGAGAACTGGAGAAGTAAAAATTACGCCTTTGAATTTGCAGAATGCATAAATTCTGTTATTCATCAGGAAATGTTAAATGATTGGCAGAGTTCATTATTTCATACTCTAATAGTTGATGAGAGCACTGATATCTCTGTAAACAAAATGTTAATCCTGTATGTTAAATTCAGAAAAGCAGAAGGGTTTTCTCATTGTACCATGTTTGCAGGAATTCTGAAATTGTCAGCATGTGACAGTTTTCTGATTGTTTCAGCAATTAAACAATTCTATGCTGACAACAGCATAGATTTGAGGAAAATGGTTATGTTTACCTCGGATGGTGCTTCAGTTATGCTTGGAAAGCGTAATGGTGTGGCTGCAATAGTGCGTCAGTCTAGTCCACATTTGTTGGAACAGCATTGTGTGGCACACAGAGAAGACTGAGGACTTGATGATGCATGGAAGCATGTATCTTTAATGAAGGACATTGAAACCCTAATAAGAACAGTCCATGCACTTTTTAGTCAGTCATCTGTGAAGAAGTCAAAGTTTGAGGAAATATGTCAAGCTGCAGATTATGAGTCTCTTTCATTCAGGCCACTGAATGAAGTAAGGTGTCTTTCTAGACATTTTGCTATACGAGCCTTAATAAAGAATTTATACCATGCTGATGGAATACTGCCAAGAACAGGTTGCAGAGGACAATGACCCAATTCACAAGGACTGTTTAGACCAACTGAAAAAAACCAGAATATCATGTTGCAATCACTGTATTGAATGATGTGTTAGGGGAACTGGCAGAGTTGTGCCTACTGCTTCAGCGAAGTAGACTAATCACAATAGAGGCTTTCCAGTTCACTTAAGCCAGAATTGCAAAACTTTGATCCCAGTACCTTGGAGAAACTGTTCATTTTTCAGAAGAGGTCCAAGTTCTGATGGCATCATTTCCATCTCCTGTAGACACTAGAGTGGTGATTCAGTTTGTTGAAGGGATATGTGACCATTTGGCCTGCAGGTTTCCTGAAAATGAGCTAAAGGAATGGTCCATTTTTGATAAGGATTCCTTTTCAGCTTTACAGAGTATGAATGATTTCTCATTTGGACATCAGCAGCTTGAAATACTAGCAGCAAGATATAGTGTACTGCTGAACAAGACAGTAGAAACTTTTAAGAAAGATCTGCTTAATCAGTATGTGGACTTTAAATTAACTGTTAGTAAGAAAATGAAAACAGGTGCAAAGCAGAATTTCGAGGGCACGGTTTCTTATACTCTGCAGCAGGAACAGCTTAGTGAACTATCGCTCCTTTTAGACATCTGTGCAACTTTCCAGGCATCTAGTGCTGATTGCGAGAGAGGATTCAGTTTAATGAATCAAATAAAAACAAAGACTAGAAATCGTTTAGAAGTCAACCATCTGGACAATCTCATGAGGATCAAGCTTTATTTAGCTTCAGGACAGACTGTTAACCTGGACAGTGTTTATTCATTTTGGGAAACCGACAAAGTCAGACAAACTATATTGAAGAATTTGAGACAGAGTGTCACATAGCCATAAAATGCATTCAAATTGTTAATAAAAACAATTTAATCCCTATTTATTTTTCATTCTATAATTTTCAATTTCTGTCACGAGTTTGCACAGAAATTTTATGCAGAAAGAAATTTGCACACGGGTTGAAAATTTTGCACACAAGCCACCAAACCTTAGAGGGAACATTGCATTGGCCCTCGCAACTCCCAGTAAATTTAACTCCTCCCCCCATTTCAACACCTGAGGAGAACACTGCACAAGCTGTTGTTTACCCATTTCTGGTCTAAGGAATTCCTGACATTATCTAACCTGTTCTTCAGTATCTCCAGTAATGGAGCTTCCACAGCCTCCCTAGGCTATTTAATTCCAGTACTTAACAGCCCTGCCACCCTGGAAATCCTTCTGGTAGAAGTTTTGCTGGTAGACAGCCAGAAAATAACAACAACAGCAGTTGCTGACATCCACAAATCCAGAATGTGGTCCATGGAGCACGTCATCAACAGGATCACATCAACTGAACTAAGGGCAGTGTAGGAGAGCTGAGAGAGCAATTCCACAGCTTCTTGGCTGTCCTGCCCCCAGCCAGCCGGGGATCCCAATGGTGGGGACAGTCGACTGGGGTCCAGATCCTGGTTGAGCCCATCTCCTGCCTTACCCCTGATGCTGGCTGCTCTGCCTTAGGGCGAGGAGGACTGGCCTATGGTCTGGGCTCTGCACTTCAGCCCCACCCCTTGTCTTTGGCTTCCCACCAAAGAGGGAGGAGGGAATCAGTGTGGCAGTGGAGAGGCAGTGGCATAGGGCCCATGGAATTGCGGGGCCCAGGATGGTCACCCTCCCAGCTCTCCCCAGCGATGACCCTGAGTTAATTTATTTCCTGCTGTTCTTCAATATGTTCTTCCATGATACAGTCAATGGAGAAGGGAACTGCAGAAGATGCTCAGGGAAGCTGGAGATTTTGATGTTTACCTAGGAACCACTTGTGTCTCAGGGCATGTAGGGTCTCTGGGGAACACTGGGGAATTGTGTTAGAAACTCATCAGCTGGATGACTGTGCTAAAGTGATCAGCAATACCCAACAAGGGTGAGAGTTAACAGCTTCTTGAGTTGGAAGGACTCACTCACAACTCTTTGACCTTTTCTTTCAGGCTGTCTGCAGACTGCAAGGAATAATTAGGGCTCTCATTCTAGGTAACCATCCTGCATTAGTCTCCAGGGGATAGAGAGATGAACCCTTCCTGGTCTGTCCCACCTCTACCTTCTGTGACAGAATATAGACCAGCCATGCCTCCTGGCTCACTGATGCTGAATAAGCCCCAAAGTGGTGTCTTGGTTCTCTGCTGAAGCTGCCAGGAAGTGGGGTGAGAACATAGAAATCAGGAGAATATGGAATTCTAGATCTGGGACATGTTTAAATGTCAGAAAGTGAAGGAAGAGGAATTGGTTCCTCAGTGACTGGGCCCATGCAGCTTCTTAGACAGCCTAAGTAGATGAGGAAACTCACCAGCTCCATGAGGCTGCTAGACATCTGTCCCACCTCTGAGCTGTGTGTGGGAGGGGGAAGGGAAAGAATGGCCTGAGGGGATAAGAGAGCATCTCCATACCTGCCCTGTGCCAGAGTGTGCACCACGCAGGTTAGAAGCACGTCCTGCTCATGGGAATGAGCCAGCGAGGCTATGGCCTTCAGTGCTGCTTTTCTGGCCCTGGGATCAGAGACAGTGTCCAGCCAGCTTAGAATCTGTCCCACGATGCCTGCAACCTGGAAAAAAGGGAGAAAATTGAGGAATGGGTTTATCCGTGAGAGCCCCCTTCCCCATTAGTAACCCCTTATGGCAGCCCTGGAAACAGCTCATGAGCTTGCTTTCCTAGCTGCATTCCTTAACAAACTCCCAAAAGATGCTTTTGCCAGTCCAGGAAGCACAGACAACCAGAAGCCTGGTTTGTCAACTTCAGCAGAGAAATCCACAACAGGGCTTTCCCCAAATCCTCCCAAAGGCCAGAGTGCAAACTTCTGCCGGCTATCAGGGTCTTCCATGCCTTAGTGAGTTACTCTCGGCCAGAGCCATAATTACAGCGGGGCTTTGCTCCTGGTGTGCTGGAGAAGCTCCACTGAGCAACTCCATTAAAGGTGACACGCCGCTCTGCTCGCCTCAGGAGCCGGGTGTTATAAGGGGCACAGCACTCTTTAGTTAAAGCTCAAGCCAGAAGCGGGGCTGTCCTGTGTAAAAGGCTGGGAGGAGGTAGGACTGGGCAGGCAGCTCAGATTGAGGGTTCTGTTCAGAGACGTGTCTGAGTTCCAGGAGACAAGGGAAGACCTTAAAAAACTGATCAGCAGATACTCACAGTTGTACAGTTAAGGAAAAGGTAGCTAAGCCAACTTTCAGACCACTGTGACAGTGTGTAGCAGGAAGAGTTCCCTAGCAGGAGAAATTCTCCCATGCCCCTCTCACAGCAACCTAAAACCTATGTGCTCCATGAGTCTCTTACTTTCCCCATCCTGGGCTCCTGCCTACAGATGATTGCCCTCAGTGCTTCCTCTGCTGCAGAAAATCTCTCTGTTTCGGATGCTGTCAGAGCTTTCAGTGCTGTCCTCAGGGGGTCTTTGAGCTGCACAGAGGAAAGTTGTCTCCTGAGGATCTGCAAAGGACAGGAACAAAGTGTGTTGTGTCAAGATTTCCATTGCCTAGCTGCACAGTGTGTGTGAGGAAAGGGTCTAGAGCCTGACCTAAAAGTGAAACACCTTCTTGGTTCCCACCTCACACCATGAGGGCCTGCCACACAGCGGACAGGAATGGTTGGGAAGGCAGAAGGTGGCTTAGGTGGAAGGAGCAAGTCTGAGTGGTCAATGAGATTCCCAAACCAGGGGAGCCTCTAAGGCAGGACCTCCAGTAGGTCCGAGCTCATTGTCATAATCTTACTGCAGTGTGTGTGGCTACAGTATCACTTTACCCCAGGTCTGGGATTCTGGGATGGCCTTTGACCTTGTTTCCCGGGGTGCCTCCAAGGGCATCAGTGCAGCAGGCCTAGGAGTCACTGGCTGACTGCAGCAAAGGACAAGTAGAAGATGCTGGA
This sequence comes from Podocnemis expansa, assembly GCA_007922195.1. Lineage (NCBI taxonomy): Eukaryota > Metazoa > Chordata > Testudines > Podocnemididae > Podocnemis > Podocnemis expansa. The sequence goes on from VOCP01028665.1 coordinate 5,247, forward strand.
TTGAACCAAATGCACACATCCTCCAGCCACGCAGGGATGTTGGAAGTTCTCCTCATTGAACCCTCTTGTCGGGGACTCAATGGCGGAAGGCAAGATTTACAGGAATAGTTATGTAGCTAATGGTGGCGGGTATGTGCCTGATGGGATTCTCAGCAGTGCCTGTGTTCCCAGGAGATTCAATTAGAGTCAGGCACCGAAGTCAAGCTCTTCTGACACCACACTCACCTGAGCACACACACTGTCCCGGAACATTTCACCAAACTTAAAATAGTTGGCTTGTAATCCCATCCTGGCCTCACCCTTCTCCTGTTTGTACCAGACAAGGAGCCTGGAAAATATCACTCCTTTTGAAAGGGTGAGAGAACTTTTTTACCTCATGATGGTCTTCGGGAGAGTCGCATGTGGCTTTCAGCACACCTCTTGGCTTGACTTCTGCCACAGCTGATAAATTGTTGTCCGCATCTTGCTCCATGGAAATGTTTTCAACTGTAGGAGGCTGTACAGTTTCAAAAGGACTTTCTGACTCTAAGAAACAAACAAACAAACAAACAAAGAGACTTCAGCTGTAGCTAATGTGGAGTCAACATGGCTCTGGGATACAGAGCAGTGGGGAAATAATGGCTACCTTTCCCCACCCAACCAGGCGAGACCCCCCGGAAAGGTATGGCCTGACAGTATCAGCTCTTCCCACCTCAGGACTGGATCTCTTTCAGCTCTGTTCCAAGGAATCGTGCATTAAATTATTACGCTAAATAACGCTTTCTGAAGTGCCCATGCATGTTCCATGGAAATGCCCTAATTTTCTGAGTTTTCTTCCATGTTCCTTGGCAACAATGAGGTTTGTACCCTCACCTATCAATTCAGGCTCTCCTCTGTGTTGATTTTCTTGAAGCCTCTCCTCCTCGGACGGAGCAACATTGACTGTTGTTTTATTTTTCTTCTTCTTGCAGGAGAAGCAGTTCCATCTTCTTGGAAAGGAAGTTCTTCTATCACCCTGGGCCTCGGAGTTTGTAGATTTCCAGCAGGCACAAAGTCTTCTCAGACACGATGAGATCATCCTGCAACATTTCCTTGTCTCAGGCCTCTCTGCCATGGCCTGCTCTTCATGGCTGAAGTCAATGCATTTGTCCACTGGTGCAGGCTGTATAAATACTTTGTGGACATGGGTGTGAGGGTGTCTGTGCTCCTGACAAGTGAACCCTCGGAAAAAAGAAGTGAGTCTGAAATAAAATGGAGAAACTGTGTCTGTTCAGCATTCTGGAAATGAAAGAAATTACTTTTGCACAGGATTCACGTGATCCAAGAGAGTGGTGTTTTCAGAGGCATCACTGCCATGGGGCCCCAGAGACATGAGCCCCCCTGAAGCTCAGGGTCAGTCTCTGAGCAACATGCCCTCTAAACTGCACTGCAGCACACCCTCACTCCCCAGGGCAGGGAATGCTGCCAGCTGTGCAAAGCACAGCTGGCAGCCGTGGCCTCTGCCCAGTTGGAAGTCACAAACTCCCACCCTTGTAGGGTCAGGCTGGTAGCACCAGCCCGTGCTGCACTCTCCTCCAGCAGCCAGGTAAGGGAGCAAGGGGGCAGCCTGGGGACAGGCATTCTGGCACAGCAGAAAAATGCTGGGGGGGGATAGGGTCAGCCTGGGGCAGCAGGGACAAGCAGCAGAAATAGGGGCCTATGGGACGGTTTGGGGAACCAGTGCAGGGGACTGTAAACAGCTCAGGGCCCAGGTGGCTACATAGAGGTAGAAGGTGGAGCTTTGACATTGTGGGGGCCTGGGCCCCTGGGAATCTTTATATCAAGCAGCGCCCCTGGGTGTTTTGAAACTTTTTCCTTTGAAATTCATCTGCTCCTCAGTGGTGTCACTGGTGCCGGGCACAAAGGGCACATGCCCCAAGTCCCAGCAGCAGTGCCCCAAGTTCCCGGTAGCAGCTGCAGCAGCCCAATTTGGCTCTGGCCCAAGCTGGGAATCTGGGTCTGGTCTGCCCTTGGCAGCAGCTGCCTTAACCAGCCTTGTCCTTGGCCAGGGATCCAAAGCCAGACCACGTGTGATGACCACAGCCCCAACCCCAGCCCCAGCCCCAGCCCCAGCCCTGGCTGGGGATTGTGGGTAGGCTGCTGGCTGGCAGTAGCCTGAGCCCCCTGTGGGCCCTGCTCAGAGCCCTAGCACCAGATCAAGTCCAGGACCTGGGTCTTTTCCCAAGGAAGCTTTGCTCTTGTTGCTTCTCTATGACCCAGAGCTGATTCCTATAAGCCATCCTAACCTGGGGACACAAGGGACCATGGATCAAAGAGGAATAATTTCAGGGAACTTCTAGGGCCTGTTTTCTACAAGAGGTCAGACCAGGTGGTCAAAGTTTGCCTTCTGACCTTTGAACCTTTGAATCTCTTAGTTTACAATACTAAGTTTCTCTGGAATTGCTACTCTGAAGATTGCTGCTCCTCTAGAGGATAACTTGTCAGAGACTCCCTTTGGGAGAGGTAGCAGTGTCTCCTCCCGCTTTGCCTTAGCCTTGGATGGAGTACATCACAGGGTCTCCCTTGCCGTCATGTAAGGAAACCTCCATCTACCCCATTAGAAATTCCTCCACTGCCAAACAAGCACAGTCTCTGGATACATTTTCTGCTCTGACTCTTACCCTATGGATCTCTGTCCTCCTCTGCCAATGGACAGAAATGGAAACAACTAAGGTCAATATCTACTTTCTTTCACTGTATCCTCAGTTTAGTGTAAAAGCCTACTTCCAGAATCTGGTCTGGTGTGCTGCTGTGACTCCCTGATCTCCATACCTGAACCCCAACTTACTCCATTTTGTCGGGTGCTACTCAATCCTGAGTCAGTCCACACCAGCCTTTTACATTTAATCATTCCTAAGTAGTAAGTGTGTGCCCTCTGGCTGCTCAGGTGACAGTCCCCAAGTGAGCACCCTGACCCCAGATACCACAATGGGAACTTGTGTTTTACAGGGATTGGGACAAGCCCCCCATACACCACAGATTCATAGATTGCCATCCATCCAGAATGGGATTGGCCCAGCCTCTGTGATGCACATCCTCTAAAGTCCACAAAGGTTTAGGTAAAACAAACAATAGTTTCTTGATTACACTATGATTGTGAGTATGTAGGAAATCCATACAGAATCATTTAATAAAGGCGCCAAGGGTTTTCACTAAGCAATAAAAGATATGAAATGCATGCTACACTAATAACACTATTCCAAGACTGTTCTTTAGACTATTCTCCTCATTCTTACCCACAAGACTGGCTCCTAGAGGTGTTTAGCCAGCATAGGCCCTCCTACTTGTAAGGCAGGCCAAGAATCGTTTAGCTGCATCCAAGATGGCCTGCAGTTTCTCTCCCATTCAAAGTGTGTGTAACTTTTTTCAGTCTCCTCTCAGCGCCTCTGTCTCTGTGCAGCTCTGTGATTTCCTTTGTCCTACCTAATCTAGGCCACTGAATTTGTATCACCTTTGTGATGTACCTTTTCAGCCCCCAAGCCGTGTACGTGCTGCTGGAAGAGTTCTGTTTGTTTCCCTGTCATGGGACGCACATCTGGACTATAAGCAATATGATGTTTCTGTTCACTTTTTCCACTTTGACTGTATGATTTTATGCCAGTTATACCATAAACTCATAACATGTTCTACAGCAAGGATCTCAAGAGTTTTTCACCTGGGGGCTGAAGCTGCTTTCACTTATTTACTAGCAGGTCTGACTCCTGACCCACCCATCCACTGGCTCCCCATCTCCCTTCCACAAACAGCTCACTGGCTTCTAGACCCCCCCCCCCCAGCATCTTTCCTAACCCACCCATAGTTTGAAGAGCCATATTCTACAGGACTGTTACGGTATTATGTTGTTTGCAACAGCATGTATGTTTACATGGCTCAGGACAGAAGGGAAGCAGTGGAACTGTATTTGCAGCATTATCTAAATATCCAAGGATATACAGGGGCTGGAAAAGTGCATGACAAAAGAATCACTTCTCCACAGAGATGGAGGGGCAGAGAGAGGAGACTTAAAACAAACTGAGACAGTTTAAACTCAGAGAAGATGCTGTCTTTTGGCCAGGGAAACACTATCTTGCAAGCAACTGCAAGTTACAGAGCCTACCGCCAGCCAGGAAAGCCCAAGGTGGCTAAACACCAGCAGGAGCCAGTGTGGGGCTAAGAGTGTGGAGAACAGACTAAAAAACGACCTTAGAATAGTGTTAATAGAATAGAATGTGTCTATTATCCATTGTCTGTGGGTGTTTATTTCTAACTGGATTATTAAAATGATTGTGCATTGATTTGCTAAATACTCCCTTTAAAGCATATCCTAATTGAAAAATTAGTATTTGTTTTAGCTAAAGCTGTGTGGACTGTACGGGGGGGGACACAATCCATTTCAGTATGAAATGGATGGATGTGAGACTGTGGTGATTGGGAGTGTCCCCCAATCCCTGTAATACAGAAGTTCCCACTGTGGTATGTGGAACTGGGGGGGGCTCACGAGGGGACTGTTGCCTGAGAAGCCAGAGGGTGCACGCTAGCTTCCTGGGACCACTCATGCGCAGGAGGCTGGTGTGAACTGACTTAGGAGTGAGTAGTCGTGTGGTGAAGCAGTGTGAATCAAGGTGAAGAAGTGAAGATCTGAAGGGTCACAGTGGCACATCAGGCCACAGCTGGATAGCAGCCTGTCACACACCCTCCTTCTGCGTCATGTAACCTGCTTGACAGAAGTGCATGCACATGGTGCTGCAGGAAAAATGATATCATAGGCTTCATGTAGAATAGTTAACAACATTCATTAAAGAATCTTGCATGGCATAACTATCATCAAACCATACAGTTGCACGGCAAAAGTGAACAGAAACAGTATACATTGTGCATCAAATGACATCTGGTTATAAAATGCTTTCTTTTTAAACCCCACTTCTCTGTACACTTAAAGGTGGGACTCCAGCAACATAGACCAGTGGTTTTCCAGCACAGGGTTGCAACCCAGTACTGGGTCACAGATACTCAGCTACTGGATAATGGTGCCAACTACGGTCACCACCAAAAAGCTGCAATGTGTTGCTGAAAGTCTTAGTTGTTGGGTTTCAGTCATAAAGGATTTTTTTTTTTCCCCCCAACTGGATATTGAGAAAAAAAAATTTTTTTTAAACCACTGACATAGAGGGCCAGGCTGAAATTCAATAAACCTCTGTAGGAGGAGGAAAAAGGTTACTTGGAAGGCCTAGAACAGTGTTTCCCCAACTTTGCACTGCTGTGGCACACCTTGATATCTTTAATTAGTTTGATTCACACCACCATTAACTGACAAATATTCAAATGAACTCATGAATATTCCACTGTTTTGGAAATCATGCGATGTGAGGTGGTAGGGTTAGCAGAAAAAGTTTTGGCAAAAGAGGGGAGGGAAGATTGGGGTGTTTATTTGAAGTGGCACAAGAGAGTGTGGCGAGCAGAGCCTGGGTGGCAAAGGAGGGTACTAGTGTCTCCATGGGGACCAGGGCAGGGGTGGCATGTAAGGAGAGAGGAAGGAAGGGCAAGAGTGGTGATGTGGGGTGGCAGGGGGAACCTAAGGAATGGGAGGGCAAGGCAGGTGAGTGTGGCACAGCATCCCTTGCACCCCTCACTCCAGTGGCTGTGCCATCTACAGCACCCACTTCTCTCTGACACCGCTTTTCCCAGCAGCTCCCCCACTTGCAGCATGAACCTGCCCCAAATCAAGGCTTCAAAGATAGCTCCAGCCCAGGAGTTTTCAGTCACCATCCATACTTGGGAGTCGGCCTGACCTGGGGTTAAAGTGAGGAGTGGCACCATGTCTGGAGCGGCCAGGTAAGGGGTCCCAGGGTGGGGGAGTCAGCTGGGGGAGCCAGTGTCACACCTCTGGGGTTGGGGGGGG
>ML682166.1:1537-21623 GCA_007922195.1 Podocnemis expansa
AACTTAGGGTCAGGACCCAGTACCGGCTCGCAGACCCTCAAGCGCTCAATCGCAGCGCCCCCTGAGGCCACTGCCAAAAGAATGGCGTGCATTGCTCAGAGATGTCATTGCTGAGTCCTGGGTATAAATGATTTTTTTTCAACTGGGTCCTGAGGGGGAAAAAAAAAAAATGAAAACCACCGAGTTAGGGCTTCCCAACTGGTCAACATCCCTTGTCAAAATGTGCCAGGTAAATAGCCTTGAGTCATCCCAGGTTTTATTGTTCCATTGTGGGGAGGCCGCCTGTAACACGCAAACTGTGGGAGAGTGTTGCCTGTGAATTTTCAAGCAGTTTTTGCGCCTCTCTGTGTTTTGATTACAGCTGTCCTTTTTATAGCTGAACGCACCACACGGTGAGCTTGTACTGCCAAACATTGCGGCGAGGCTCAGTAGTTCTGCTGTGTGATGAAGCAGAGGTATAGTGGGGGGGGTCTGACGGCAGTGCATGTGCCTCGGTTTCCCCGATATGTTACTCATCATGTATATCAGTGTGCGTGAGAGCATTGCAGTGGCCACTGGAGGGCAGATGGGCCTTCCCCGGCCACAGGTCTGCCAACCAGACCCTTTTGTCCTCTGGAGTCAGTCAGGTGCAAGAGGCTGGGGCAATTGGAGGCCAGGAGGGGAAGGAGACAAAGGAGCGGGGAGGAGCTAGAGCCGTGGGTTTTAGACTATGGGTCAGGACACAGGACGGGGTCGCAGACCCTCAGCTGCTGGGCCACAGCACCCCCCCGCTTTTGCCACCACAAGACTGGAATGCACTGCTCCAAGATGTAATGGTTGGGTCATGGGCATAAATTATTTTTTTCACCTGGGTCCTGAGAAGCAAAGCTGGAGAACCACTGAGCTAAGAGGGATGGGTCTGAGGGTAGCTTGGGGGAAACGAGGCCAGAGGAAGAGCTGTCTCCACTGGGGAGCGGAGACTGGGGATGGCCAGCTCGGAATCACTTAGGTCCTTTCTGGCTGTGTGCAGAGTAGGGTTACCGGATACCAAAGCCTGGAAAGGAGAACAAGGCAGTACGAAAAAGAGGACGTTGAAGGACACAGGCAGAACACACAGGATTCATACAAGAATCTTCTGTTTTTAGGGGGCCCTGGCATACTTCCCCCCTAAAAATAGGGTGTTCTGGGGTGTTCCAGCCCCTGTGAGTAAAAATCCAGTCAGTAAAATCCTGTATTTTTAAAATTTTAAAAGGGATAGCCGTGTTAGTCTAGTCCAGTGAAAAAACCAACAAGGAGTTGTGTGGCACTTTAAGACTAACAGATTTATTTTTTGCATGAGCTTTCGTGGGAGAAGATCCCACTTCCTCAGATGCTTCGAAGCATCATGCAAAAAATAAATCTGTTAGTCTTAAAGTGGCACACAACTCCTTGTTATTTTTAAAATGCCTGCCAGCCGGAGGGCATGCAGCTAAAAAGGAGGACACGTCCTCCTTTTTGCCTGACATCTGGTAACCCTACGTCTGGGTCCCTTTCCTCTCCAGGCCCGGTGAGGCTCTGCTCTCTCCTCGCTGGGTCCTGCGGTGCAGCGGTGCGGGGTCGCCACAGGGCGGCGCTCTGCTCTGCTTCCCTTTCTGCTGCAGCGGCTGAGCTGGGGATGAAGAGGCCCCTGGCGTCGCTCACCTGTGTCCCCTTCCTGCGGACCCAAGGGTGGTCTGCTGGGGAGTGCTGCTGGTGGCTCCTCTTTAATGAAGCATTGGGGTGGGGGGGGACAGAGGTTGGGAGCCTCACTGGAAGCAGGACTCACCTCGGCTGTGGAAGAGTCTGGCTCGGCCGCCTTTTGCTGAATGAGAGGGGGGTTGAAGAGTCCTGGCTGGCTGTCTAGTGAAGCAGTTTCTCCTTTCATTATATAGCCATTGGCTGAGGTCCTTTGCAAACAGCCTTCTCTGCTCTAGTGGTCAGAGGCTTTGCCTGGTGAGCTGAAGACCCTGGTTCCATTTCTGCCTTGGGTTCCCCTTTTGAAGCTGCCCCACATCTAATTAAGGAGTCATTAGGCCCAGAGCAGGGGGGGGTTGTTAGAAGTTGCCTGTAGCACACTGGATTGAGTGCTGACTTAGGAGGTGAGAGGTTTGAGAGCTTAGAGGCCTTGACAAGGCATGGGGACCTTGGCGTAAAGGGCCTGCACAGGGATGCCAAGTGTGGCAGATGGTTGAGGAGGTGGGGTGGCTGCACAGAGTGGTGGGGCAGCTGGGCCATTTCATTTTAAGGCAGTTAGGAAGCCAAGGCTGCAGACCAGCTGGTGGGGCATGGGTGGGTGGTGAACTCAGAAGCCCGGAGGAGTCTGGGGGGTGGCGTGACAAGCCGCAAGGATGTGCCTGGCCCAGGGTGAATGCAGCCTGAGTGGGGAATGGAGGAGATGAGGGTTATAGGATCAGAGGTCAAAAGGGACCCCTAAAGAGCATCCTGTCCCATTCTCTGCACTCAGCGTGTGACCTAGTCTAGGCCATCCCTGAAGTGTTTGCCTCACCTGTAGTAACCTTGGGGAGGAAGGGGTGAACACCCTGCTCAGTGAGTCCCAGGGAGCCAATAGGAACAAAGCACAGGTTTTTGAACTGGAGCAGCAGCCTTGCTTGTGCCTGTTTGGTAGCAGCAGAGCTCCTGGAAGGATCAGGAGGAGGCCAGAGAGAGGCCTGAAGAAGGATCCAGCAACATCCTTGCCAAAGATAAGCTCAGTTTGTTACTGACCAGGGGTGAGTAGAACAGGGAACATTTACTTAGCTGTGGTCAGGGTGTTTCTTTGGTTTTGGTTTGTTTTTGGATTTCTCTGTTCTGAGCACACGTACCCCCTCCCACTACCTTGTAAATACCTAAGTTAAATCCCAGAGAAGCAACTCTCAGTTTCTTATCTGTCCTTTTTAATTAAAGATTTTTCCCTTTTAAAGTAAGCTCTGGTTCTGTGTCCTGAAAGGCAAGAGGTTTGTGTGCATGTGCCTCAGACTGCACAGACAGCTACTAAAGGCGATTCTATCTCAGTTTCAGCTGATATCCCAGCTGGGAGTTGTGATGGAGACCCCAGACAAGCCTCCTGGATCCCCTCTGTCCACAGCCAGTCAGGTCTCTGCCACGGTGGAGTCTCCTCCCGTCCAGCACCTCAGGTCTCCACGCTCCCTGCAGCCAGCCCCCAACTCCAGGCTCAGAGGGTCAGATCCTTGCTCTGTCCGGTCTCCCTTGGAGGGGGTTTCCTCCCCCCAGGAGGGTCCCAATCGTCCCAATCAGCAGCGACTCTCAGCCAGTGTGGCAATCAGAGGGTTTGAATCCAGTGTGACCAGCGGGGGGGGTCCCAGGTACAGGCTCCCTAAACACTACCCCCCTGCCCCCTAGTGGCTCTACCTCATATCACCCACCTGTGTCCCATCACCCAAATAGAAAAGAAAGAGGGTCAACACCCGTGTCTTCCCTGACTAATCTAGCAGAGGGGTCCCACTTCTCCACAGGAGTTCAGTCACTCTCCTGAGAGAGGAATAAAAGTGATGGGGGACACCTCACAGGAAGGACAGCAATACCTCTCCAAGGCCAGGAAACTGGTGGCGTTGGATAGTTTGAGGACCAGGCTTTAAGGTCAGTGGGTTTTCAGGCCTGTTGCAGGCCCCCACTTCCTGCCCGCAGAGTGCCAGAGTGGGGAAACAGCCTCGATGTCGCCTGTTCTTAAAAACTTCCTGCAATGGCCTTTCTGCAGCCTCCCTTGGTGATTTATTCCAGTGCTTAACCACCCCACCTGAGAGTTTTCCCTAGACTCCAGTCAAGAGCTGCCCATGCTGCAGTTTAAGCCGGGTGCCTCTTGTCCTAGGTTCATCCAGTTCAGCAAAGAATTTGTCTCCTGACACGTTGTAAAAGCGTTGTCTGCGTCTGAATATGGGTCTCATGTCTCCCATTCAGCATCTCCTCTGCACATGAAACCAACCTGAGTTTTTCCAGCATCTTGCAGCATTGGGTCTGTCTTTTTTTTATAGTCTCCTCTCTGGTTGTTGACCAATTCCTCTCCTTGGGGCCCAAACTGAGTAAAATACACCATCTGGGGGTGTGATGCAGTGAGGCACCACTGGGTAAAAGGCTTGTACTTTGAGCAGAAAAGCAGGACCCCATGGCTTACAGTGGGGGTGGCTGGCAGCCAGCGTTCCTGGGTTCTCTCCCTAGCTCTGGATAGGGAGTGGGGTCCCAAGGTTACACCCAGGCTTGCAGCGCAATGTCCAGGGCCTCGGGGTGGGAGCTGCAGGGAAGCCAGGATACCAAGGTGGATAATACAGTGAGGAGCAAAACTCTGGGCCTAGAGACCCCCCCAGGGACTGAATTCCTGGGTGCTCAGTTGAGGGATGCGTCTCATTTTGGTAGGGGGGTGCTAAGAGTGACCACAGGGAGCCAAAAAGAGGTCTGTCTCAACTAAATGCCCAGGGGGTGAAGGAGGGCATGAGCCCCAAGGCCTGCAGTTTCTGTGGGGTGTGTGACCTGGGCCTCCTGGCATAACCTTCTGAATGTGCCAAAACCAGGAGCCAAATCCCCAAACCTTAACGGGTGGTACTTAAACCAGTCTCCCAGTCAGCAACAAAACATGCTTCTGATTCCCTGCACTGGTCCTCAGAAAGCGTAACAAAATAGAAACAGCCCCCTTATTGCACATTGGCTCCTCCAGTCCCCACTTGGCCACTGAGTCTCTTAAAGAAATAGGTTCTCCTGACCCCAAAGATGGTATAGACTTGGATCTTACCCAAAATACCATGCTGCCAGGCCTGGCTGGGATGATTTACTGGGAGCGGGAGCGGTCCTGCTTTTAAGCAGGCGGTAGAACTAGATGCCCTCATGCGGTCCCTTCCAACCCTATGAGTCTATGAGGGGTGTTACTTGGTGGACACCTCCACTGAAGGCCGCCCAGTCCTATCACACCCCATCCCAAAAAAGGAGCAGTAAAGGTGGGTCCTCCAGGCCTTCCTAGAAAAAAGTCCAGGGAAGCAGCCAATCAGAGCCAAGAAGGCTCAATTTAAAAAAGTGCCGGGGGAGTACAACTCAGTGCCTGGCTGGGACCGGGAGGGATAAGGCAGAAAGACTCTGGCAAAGAAGCTAGTGGGTGGGGGAGCCTGTACAGCCAGGGAACAAGACAAATAGAAGTCAGTGGTGTAGTATGGATCTCCTGTGCCTGGGGGAGCAAAGCCTGCCCCTGTGCCCCACCCCATCAGACCTCACATTCCCAGGGCAGGAGAGCTCCCCGGCTCCCATAGGGCGTTGCTCCCAAGATGCCCCAGAGAGGGGGCTTTGTAGCTGGGGGTGGGGAATGAGTGATTCTTGCTGTTGGGCAGTGACTAAGGGAGGAAATGAGTCAATTCTGAGAAAAGTACCCATGCCAGCCTAGTTGAGCATAGTCCCAATTGCCCATGAAAGCTCATAAGATAAAGAAATCTGTTTGTCTTTAAAAGTGTCAGAGGTCATTTGACTTCACCGTCCCTCTGTGTGCTGTTTCCAGACTTTGAATCCTTACAAATGCTCTGGTTTGCTGTTGCAGTGTGACCTGATCCCATGTCTTACACTTCCCTGCATTTATCTTCAACCCATTCTGTAAGTTCAAAGCATCTGATGAAGTGGGATTTTCTCCCACGGAAGCTCATGCGATAATTAAATCTTTCAGTCTTCAAGTGCCACAAGACTCCTTGCTTTTTTTTGCTTTACTGGACTAACACGGCTGCCCCTTTGGAACTGGACTCCTCGTTTGTGTTTCTGATCCAGTTTTGGACACTTTTTCCACCACCCCTAGAGCTCAAGACCACAGAAAATCTGTAGTTGCCCAGACTGATCTGAGACTCAGGACAAATATTTTATTAGCATTCATTTGTAAACCAAAAGCCAAGAGAAGTCAAAATGTCAGCAATAAAAAGAGTGTCCTGGAACATGAATTTCCAGAAACACAAGACTCTCTCTTCTTCCCAAACATCCAGCAAATAGAAGAAACCCCTCCCAGGCTAGGAATAATCCCCGTCTGTGACAATGTGAACGAAGCATCTGCCTGCAAACAGGGACAAAGGAATCCAGTTCTACCTTTCCCTTCTAAAACATCTCTCAGCAGGGAGATCCAGAAGAAGGGCCACTTAGCTAAGATCACAGATGTATTGAGTGGAGCTGGGAACAGAACCAGGAGTCCTGATTCATAGTCACCTTGCCTCAGACCCTATTCCCCATACAGAGTGGAGAAGACAACCCAAGAGTCGTAATATTGAGATCAGGGAGACTAGGAATCACAACATAGTGGTCACACAGCAACAGTTGAAAGATCCCACCTCTTAGACAACACCGCTATGTGTTCACAGATCTCCATCCTATCTCTCTGCGGCCAGAAATATTCAATATGCTGTGAACTGCTCTAAAATCTTGTCGTGTCCTATTTCCACCTCTTATTGCCTTAGAACCACTGACCCAAAGGCCCCATTGCTTCTTCCCCAACTAATGCCCCTGTACGCTCATCCCAAGGAGTTGGACACAAAGTGGGACCAGAGTATTTTTACCTCTTCTCTGAATTGGAAAGTGTGTGTGGAATCCACAGAAAAGTCAGCCAGCGAATCCCATCACCTGCTGCCTAGCGGTCTGGGATTTATAGATACCTGCCGGGGGGGACACTTCACTCCGACAGGAGGCATAAGGGTTTCCTTATGAGGTGAGGGGAAAACTGCAGTTTTGCTAGGTTGAGTTGTCCTGTAGCAAGATGTACAGAAGACTGGGAGCGGTCTGACAATGTACGGGAGGGTGTGGCCCTGCTTGAGGCTTTCCAGCTTGGACACCTCTCTGCTGGACCTGAAAAGTATGGAGACACCCCGGGAATTAGCTGCTAGGGTGCGCATCGGCTGCCAACTTGGCGCTCTGTGGAAAGGGGTCTCTGGAGGCTGGGGTTCCAATCTGAGAAACGGCATGGGAAGTTAGCTGGATCTTATGCTCTTAAGCTGTAATCTTAATGGCCGGGGGGCGGGGGGCGTAGAGCCCACCCCATTAGCAGTCTGAATAACAGGGTCTGTAGACCTGGTTTAAGAAGGTATGTAACGTTGGGGCACAAGCCTGACAGGGCTAGGTGTCCAAAATTGATAAGTTATGTGAAGGACAAAAATATTTGTCCACACTGAAGGGGTGCGCAGGGAGCGCAGACGGCCCAAGGTAGGAGGACTGCGGACTTGGAACCTGAAGCAGATGGGCTTCAGGATCAGGATGAGAAGCAGACGGGGACACGTCTGTGCTTCAGATCGCGAACAACACCCAGCCGGGTGAAGCACAAATGTGACTAGGCTTCGCAAGGGATTCTGTGGGCAAACGAGGGTTGGTGGTCAGGGCTTTTCTGTTCCTCTGTTTTATTAGTTACCACTCTTGTTTGTTTAGGTACCTGTTAGTTGTGTAAAACGCCTCGGGGTTGGGGCCTACCCCCTTTCTTAATAAACCTGTGTTTTTTACTTGTTTGCACTCACATGAGAAGTGGTGGTGTGAGTCTGTGTCTTTTAACTTGGGTTGATAGATGCCTAACGCAGGGTCCGCTACCTGAGAGGGAGGTATATGAAACACTGACTCTCGAGGCACCCTCCTCAGGGCTCAGGGATTGAGAAACTTCATGGCTCCCCATTTGCGGTGCTGGAGAAGGCAGGGTAACATGGTGCCGAGGGAAGGACTTCACAGAGCTGGGCCCTTCACGGGTAGCTGGCTCAGGTGCAGGGGAACTTGGCACCAACATCAGTGACGGAGTCTGATCTCCTGTCAGAGTGACCAGGCTTCTGAGCTGAAGGCCAGTTTACCCCTTTTCTCGGGGGGCACCGGAGTGGGAGGTGGTGTAACCTGTGGGGAGGAAGGGGTTAACACTGTGGTCAGTGAGTCCCAGGACAGCCAATAGGAACAAAGCACAGCTTTTGGAATTGGAACAGCAGCCTTGCCTCTTCCTGTTTGGATGCAGCAGAGCTCCTGGAAGGATCAGGAGGAGGCCAGAGGAAGAATCCAGCAACATCCTTGCCAAAGATGAGTTTAGTTTGTTAGTGACCAGGCGTGAGTAGAACAGGGAATGTTTATTTAGATGGGGCCAGGGTATTTTCTTTGGTTTTGGATAGCTCTGTGCTGAGCCGATGCCCCCCCCCCACACACACACTGTAACTACCTAAGTTAAATCCCAGAGCAGCAACTCTGTGTTTTTTCTCTGTTCTTTTTGAATGAAAGATTTTACCTGTTAACTAAGCTCTGGTTCTGGTCCTGAAAGGCAAGAGGTTTGTGTGCAAGTGCCTCAGGCTGGACAGGCAGCTACTTAAAGGGATTGTGTTCCCGTTTCAGCTGATATTCCAGCTGTGGGTTCAGTCACTCTCCAGAGAGAGGAATAAGAGTGATTGATTGCAAGTATCTCACAGGAAGGAATTCCCAAGTGCGCCTTCCTGGGTTTCCAAGAGGTTTTTTTGCATTTGGGTGATGGCAGTGATACCACCCCAAGGTCAGGAATTGGAGGCCTTGCAGAGTTTTAAGAGCAGGCTTTGAGGCCAGTGGCTTTTCAGGCCTGTTGCGGGCCCCCACCTTCTGCACTCAGAGTGGGGAACAGCCCTGACATGGTGGCATAGCGGTGTGGACTTTTTTGAACCAGAAGCACAAACCTCAGGATGTTTTAAAGGACACATTGGTTTTTTCCTCGTTGGGTAGTGGACATTTGGGGAGAATTTTTTTTTTTTTCCCTTCACCCTCCTGTCTTGCTTTTTCTTTTCATTTTGGTGCCTGGGGGAAAAGGCATGCAAGGGGTTTAACTGGCAAAGCCAGGGAGTCCAAAACAAGCCGTTTGTTTTTTTTTTTCTTTTTCCCTTCCAGCTTTTGTGGCAGCTAGGCCAGAGTAGGGCAGGAAAGCAGCACAGTGAATGCATTTGCAGTAGGGCAGAGGAGCCCTGGAGACAACCAACCCCAGATCACTCCCAGAAGTCCAACTCCAAGGCAGACATGTGGAGTGGGGACAAGGAAGGGGGTAATAAGCCCCTGGAGGCAGGAGAGGATACCAGGTAGGAGATGATGCAGAGGCCTGCCTAGAAAAGTTTGAAAGAGCCTGCCTTGGGTACAGCATGTCCACAGACCACTATATGGTGGAGTTGAGGCCACAACTCAGTGGGCCCTTAGCAGAAGTGGCAGACACAGCACTCAGTGACTAAACCTGTTTCACCCAAGCACCGGAGGCACTTCTCATCCCGCGGGAAGGCCTTGCTGCATGTAGCAGCGGGTTCGAACCCTGGTTTGGCAGACGGTGAGTGGGAGTGATTGCCTTCTCTGAGGTTTTGTGGAAAATGGAACCGAGGAGGGACAGGGCTGTGGCCAAATATATATCTAGAGCCACAGGATGGCCAGGGAGCGGTGGCTACCAGCTCTCTTTTGACAGGCTAGGGAAAAAAGGTTACTGAATGTATCTGAGCAGCACTTGAAAAAGCACAAGTCTTTGCAGCAGGAGAAGCATTCAGGAACACTTGTGCCATAAAATTTCAAGTGTTAGAATTAAAAACCATAATAAGAACCTCCTGTGATGAAGTAAGAAAAGCTCTTGGGCTACTGTGGTGGTTCTTTTCTGTTCCTGTTCCTTGGTGATGGTATTCTGGTGAGGGGACACAGGGGTGTGATAACTATAGGTACCACTAGGGGGGAAGAGGCTGTAGTGCAACCTTACCTGGACCCCCTGGGGGTGACAGGTTGTGGCCAGTTTAGACCAGGGGCAGGGCAGCTGGATGGAGAGGAGAAACGAAGGGAGGAAGGCAGATGGAAGTCAGAGAGGCAGGACCTCCAGGGCTCGTCCTGGGGGTTTACTGTCAGACCTCCTGGTTGATCCGAGAGCCAACTGTCCTAGCTGCTGTGCAAAGCGGATTGCTAATAAACCCTCCGACTGCTACACTGGCTGAGTGTCACTGCTGATTGGGACGGCTGGGACCCTCGTGGAGGGAGGATCCCCTCCTCCCCCCCAAATGAGACCAGACAGAGCAAGGATCGGACTCTCTGGGCCTGGATTTGGAAGCTGGCTACAGGTAGCGTGGAGACCCAGGTGAATGGGAGAAGGCTCCACTGTAGCAGAGTCCTGGTGGGCTGTGAACCGAGGGGATCCAGGAGGCGTGTCTGGGTTCTTCGTGACACCTCCCCAAGTAAAATATTAGATCCCTGATTAAAATAGCTATTTACTTATCAGAAAGTATTTGCTGTTTCAGTAACCACTACATAGGAATGAGATGCAGGCATGCGTGACTCAGGGGATCATGGCAGATACGACAATTTTGTGTGTGCTCTCATGAGACTTTATCTCCACATGTAAACTGAGAAGGGGGTGACTAAAAAATTATTCCTTGAATCAAGTCCCCTCACAGAGTGATATATCAGAAAGATAGGAGCAGCTGGCTTTAGAAAATGGGATGCCTGTCCTTTAAGAAGTCAGGTGCCTTTCACAAAGTGGCCTGGAAGGCAGAGCCCAGAGTCTCAGTAAAACACAAATTCCTGTAAGTGGAAAAACAATAAACTCCTACCCCCCCCACCCCCCATTTCTGAACTCAGGGGAGAGGACTCTTGCTGTTGGGGTCACTAGTGCACTCTCTGTGGGGTGAGTTTGTGCCCTTGTCCTAAGAGCTGGCAGCTCTCAGCCCAGGGCTGGACCCCAGCTTCTCCCCCACACCTGATTTGGCTCCTCACCCCTCTCCTGCCCCTGCCCCCGCCCCCAAGTGCCCAATCCCCCAGGCCAGTCGCATTCCCTCCCCTGCACACACCCTGCCTGCCCCCCCCGAACCCCTGTAAAAAGAGGGAATGAAGAGTGCAAGCAAGTGAGGGCAGGAGCATCAGCTACCTCTGCAGAAGACACAGGAATGTTACTGAGCATGCTCCGCTGAACTGGGCATGCGCAGAAGACACTAAATAACAGACTGCCAGACCGTGCTTCTTCATACCAGCCAGAGCCCACAAGCGAGGGGGGATCGTGGGAACGCATTGCCACAGGAAAGTGACTCTGCCCCGTGGCCTCTCCTCACCCCATCTCTGCCGGGGGGGGGAGCTGTGGGGCCCAGGGATGCTGCCCCCTAGGCCCAGCCAGGCTGCACCCCCCTGAGCCCCTGCAGGGGCCGATCTGTGCTGGGAAGGGCTTGGCAGACGGGAGCAGGGGGGAAAAAGAAGGGAGGCGCGATGGGAGCCAACAATGCAAAAGGCAGCTGGGTCAGCCCAGTCCAGCAAATAATGAAGGGGCCTGGGGCACTTTTAGAGGCTCACCCCTTTATTTCTGGCCTGAGCTTTCTGTTAGTTTGAAAAAAGGGGCAAGAAGGAAAGAGACCAGCCCCTCCTCTGCATGGAGGAGGAGACTGAGATCCAGTGGGGGAGGGAGAGGGATGGAAGGGTTAAATTGAAGTCTCTGCACCCCCCAGCTCCCAGTTCCCATGCCTTGCATGTGTTGGTGTAAAAGATCTTTTCAGTCCCTAAGACACACTCGGCATTACTAGCCACAGCAGGAATGGCCAGACTGCGGGAACAGACCCTAATCCCCTGTAAGGGAGAAATTCTGGGCACCCTGGAAAGCTCCTGCCTTAAATTAACTTCCGTGTCTTTAAAAGTGCCCCGGGACTCCCTGTTTGTAGTGCTGAACCGGACTGACATGGCCACCCCTCTGAATCTCTCCAGCGGAGAATATTGTGGAAAGTTGGGGTGACATACTTAAGCCGTCTGCTTTGCAGAAGTGACCAGAGAGGCAGTTGCTTGGCAAAGAGGATATTTCTTTATTAAGAAAAAGTCTGTTAAAGCTATTTTGGTGCCTTTTGTCTATAAATGTGACAGAGAATTCCTGGCCCATGCAAACTCCTTTCTGTGGTCTGCTGAATATCTGTCTATATATACATATAGATCCACAGATTTTTTTTTTTTTTGAATAAGTAAAATGGGGTTCCTAATTTAAGAGCCAATTGCACAGATTGCCAAAGACAAGTTATGTCAATTTCTTATTGTCCCCAAGGACTTCATGCAGAGACTAGTACTGTGCATTTTTTAAATTGGTTCAGTGGATTTGGCCCTTCTAGAAGCTTGTGGGTCTGTGCTGTGATTGGGTGACTGTGGCCAGGATCTTTATACACTGGACCCTAAAGTTAACACTCAAGCCACGTACAGGTAACACAATAAGACGACTGATAATCAACGGTGGCAGGCTCAGCACTTAAACCTCAGGTCAGTTATGGAGAGAACTGGCCATGGCTTTAGGAGTCAATAGGTAGGTGCAATTTCACCAAACTTGATGCAATTCTTTGTCTCGAACAGCAGCGTCTAGAGCAGCACCAGAAACAGAAAAGATACAAAGAGCCATTTTAAACCAAGTGTTTTGAGAGCCGCAATGGGTACAGCCTCCTGGTGGAGGAGGGTGAGGGGAGCTGGGCTAGGGTGGCTGCCAGAGGGTACCTTGGTTGTGGGGTGGAGAGCCTGGAAGCAGGGGGTAGGTCCCCCGAGGTTCCCCTGGTGGCAGGGGAGAGCGTGGAGCCTGGAACGGGCTGCCCACAGGGTCTCCCACTGGGAGGGGGAGCAGGCAAGAGGCAGGAGGGGACTGTACACAGGGTTCCCTGGTGGCACGTGGTCACCCAGAGCTGCAAGGAGGCAGCCAAAAAACACCTGTGTGGCTCCAGAGCTGCAGGTTGCAGACCTCTGTTATAGACCCACCACATGCAGCTCTGAGATAAATGGGGTGTCGAAAGAAACTCACCCTACGATTTCCCTTCTTCCCTTGTCTCGTTGCAGAAGCACATCCCAGTTTCATGCAAGATCGTTCCATCCTTCAACCTGACGGAAAAGGAAATGGCTGCAGAGGGGTTGGTGACCTTCGAGGAAGTGGCTGTGCATATCATGGAGGAAGAATGGGCTCTCCTGGAGATGGCTGTGATGAAACAGAATCACGAGACCATGACCTCTCTAGCTAAGGCTTCCTCTCCCCTTGGGTATCGTAAATTGGGAGAAAAGAGACATCTCAGACTCTAAGGTCAGAAGGAACCAATATGATCATCTAGTCTGACCTCCTGCATAGTGCAGGCCACAAAACCTCACCCACCCACTCCTACAATGAGCCTCAAACCCATCACTGAGCTATTCAAGTCCTCAAATCATGATTTAAGGACTTTAATACAGAGAAACAACCAGCAAGTGAGCCATGCCCAATGCTACAGAGGAAGGCAAAAAACCCCAGCGCCCAAGCCAATCTGCCCTGGGGGAAATTCCTTCCCGACCCCAGATATGGCGATCAGTTAAACCCCGAGCATGAGGGCAAGTCCACAACAGCCAGTCAAGAAGAACTTCTCTGTAATAACTCAGAAGCCACTCAATCCAATGCCCCTTCCCAGGTCACTATCGTACCCATCACCAGTAGTAAAAGACAGAGACAATGGCTAAGTTACACCATCCGTCATATCATTCCCTCCATAAACTTATCAAGCTCGGTTTTGAAGGCACCTAAGGCTTTTGCCCCCACCACTTCCCTTGGTAGACTGTTTCAGAACTTTACTCCTCTGATGGTTAGGAATCTGCATCTAATTTCAAGCCTAAATTTTCTGAAGGACAGCTTGTATCCATTTGTTCTTGTGTCCACATTGGCGCTGGATTCAAATAATTCCTCTCCCTCCCTTGTATTTATCCCTCTAATGTATTTATAAAGAGCAATCATTATCTCCTCTCAGCCTTCTTTTGAGAAGACTAAACAATCCAAACTCTTTAAGTCATCTCTCACAGGGAAGATTTTCCATTCCACGAATCATCCTTGTAGCCCTTCTTTGCACCTGTTCCGGTTTGTCTTCATCTTTCTTAAAGATGGGTGACCAGAAGTGTACACAATCCTCCAAGCAATGTCACACCAGCGCCTTGTATAGTGGTACTAACCCCTCCCTATCTCGACTGGAAATACCCCTTCTGCTGCACCCCAGGACCGCATTAGCTTTTTTCACTGCCACATCGCATTGGCTACTCATTGTCATTCTGTGATCAACCAGTACACCCAGGTCCTTCTCCTCCCCCATCACTTCCAGCTGATGCATTCCCAGCTTATAAGAAACATGCCTTGCACTTCCCAGTGTTGCATTTCATCCTATTTCTAAAGCGCCACTTTACAAGGTCATCCAAATCATTCTGTACGCTATCCCGATCCTCCTCTGTATTGGCAATACCTCCCAGGTTGGTGTCGCCTGCAAACTTAATTAGGACGTTCCCACTTTTTGTGCCAAGGTCAGTAACAAAAAGGTTGACTAAGATGGGTCCCAGGACCGATCCTTGGGGAACTCCACTAGTAACCTCCTTCCAGCTAGACAGTTCACCTTTCACTATGACCCTCTGTAGTCTCCCCTGTAACCAGTTCTTTATCCACTTTTCTATTTTCATATTAATCCCCATCTCCCCCAATTTAACTAGTAATTCCCTGTGTGGAACTGTATCAAATGCCTTGCTGAAATCCAAGTAAATTAGGTCCACTGCATTCCCTTCATCCAAAAAATCTGTTATCTTCTCAAAAAAGGAGATCAGGTTGGTCAGGCATGATCTACCTTTTGTAAAGCTGTGTTGTATTTTATCACACAGTTACCATTTTCCTCAATATCCTTAAGTACTTTCTCCTTCAAAATTTTCACCAAGACCTTGCATACTGCTGAGGTCCAACCAACAGGCCTGTAGTTACCTGGATCACTTTTACTCCCTTTCTTGACAATAGAGACTACATTAGCAATTCTCCAGTCATAAGGTACAACCCCTGTGTTCACCGATACTTTAAGAAATCCTTGCTAACGGGCTGGCAATTTCATGTGCCAGTTCCTTCAATATGGAGATTATCTGGACCCCCTGATTTAGTTCCATTAAGCAGCTGAAGCTTGGCTTCCACCTCAGATACGGTCATTTCCACATCTACATTCTCATTCCCATTAGCTGCCCTACCTCTGTCCCCGGTCTCACCGTCACCCTCATTAAAGACAGAGGCAAAGTACTTATTCAGATGTTCAGCCACGCCTAGATTATCCTGGATCTCTACCCCATCCTCAGTGTATGCTGGTCCGACCTCCTCCTCCTGTGTTTTCTTTCTATTTATGTGGCTGAAGAACCTTTTACTATTGGTTTTGATTCCCTTTGCAAGGTCTAACTGGGCTTGGCTTGTGGCCTTCCTCACTTGATCCCCACATGCTCTGACCATTAAAAGGTAGTCCTCCTTTCCTATCCCTCCCAGCTTCCACTCCTTGTATTTCCTCCTAATCACCTGCTTAAGATGTACATTCATCCAGCTTGGTTTAGAACCCATGCCTGAAATTTTTTTCCTCTTCTTTAGGATGCAGGCTTCAGATAGTTCCTGCAGCTATGTCTTGAAGCTGTTCTAAGCATCCTCAGTGTTCGCATCCATGAATTCTTTGCTCCAGTCCACTTCCCTAGCTAATTCCCTTAATTTTTTCAAGTTAGCCCCTTTTGAAGGCAAAGACTCTGGTCACAGATTTATTTTTGTTTACCCTTCCATTCAGTTTAAATTGGATTAGCTCATGATCACTAGAACCTAGGTTGCCCCCTACGACTAATTCCTCTATGACATCCTCACTACTGACTAATACCAAATCTAAGATCGGATCTCCTCTCGTTGGTTTGGAAACCGCTTGATGGAGAAATCCATCTGCTATCACCTCCAAGAAAATCTGGGCTCTTTTATTGCTGCTAGCACGTATCCTCCAGTCTATATGTAGGAAGTTGAAATCTCCCAAAATCACACAGTTCCCAGTAGTGTTTACCTCCTTAAAGAGTTCTCTGTCCATGTCCAAATCAGATTCCAGCGGTCTGTAACACACCCCAAGCACTAATCCGGGAGAAACTTTAGTAGCAACAGCACCAGGAGCAGGCAACAGGGCTGTTAACAGGGGAGTTTGAGAGGGAGTTAGGGACTGTGCAACAATGTTCCCTCTAAGGGGAGAGAGCAGCTGAGCAACTCCTGTTGCTAGCTGCGCTCCCCCCCCCCCAGGGGTCCACTGCGCAGCCCCTCCCCCTGCTCCTGCTCGCCCCCGCTCCCGGCATCGCCCTGCGGCCCTGGCATCGCTCCCACTCACCCCCCCCGCTCCCGGCAGCACGCCCCCCTGCTCCTGCTCCCCCACCCCCCAGCCCCCACAAACTTACCTCTGGGCTGGACTGAAGGGGCAGGATCCAGCCCTAACTCCTGGACCAGAGAACCTCTATGGAGCATGCCCAGAATTTCTGGGCATGTTCCATTAGAGCTTTTCTGGGCGGGAGTTTTCAAAACGCCCTGCTCCACAGGAGCTCTAACCAGGGACTCTGGCTGCCGGCAGCCTTCCCTGCGCTGGCGGCTGCGGCAGGCTGCGCTGCAGCGCACCAGCGCAGCTTACAGGGAACATTGCTGTGGAGTTGAGAGTGCTGTGTGTGTGTTTGCTTTTCTGTTTTGTGGTTTGGGTTTTTTTGGCGCTACTTTTAGCTTTTGCTGCTTGGCTTTGCTCACATTCTGTACCCAACATGGCCTTTTTACACTACTGCCAACATTGCCCATCAGACCAGTATTTGTGCTTCCCTCCTTTCTAGCATCTATACCTCCTCACACCTCTTTGTCTTTTCTGAATTCAGTTTTCTGCCTCTCAGTGCTAGTATCAGGTGCAGAGATTGTCCGAGCATCTCCCCACACTACTTAGTTTAAAGCTCTTTTAATCAGTTGAGCTAGCCTCACTTCCAGAAGTCTGTTTCCCTCCCTAGTCCATCCCTGGCAAACAATCTTCTGTTCATGAACGCCTCCCAGTGGCCATACATCCCAAAGCCCTCCTTGTAATACCACTGCCTGAGCCATCTGTTAACTGCCAGAAGCTTCTCCCAGCTGGGTTGCCCTCCTCTAGGGAGGGGCAGAATCCTACTGAAGATCACCTGAGCCTCCAGCTCCTTGAGAGTCCTCCCCAGCCTGGCATAGTCTCCTTTGATATGCTCTCCAAGGAGCATCTAGCTCTATCATTCGCACCCACATGAAGGGCAATGAGAGGATTCTTTCCTGCTCCCATCAGGATCCTCTTCAGCCTCAGGCAAGCAGCACACCCTCCTGTTCTCAGGGTCACTTCTGGTTACAGGCCTGTCTGTCCTCCTCAGCAGAGGATCCCCACTCACATACACTTGCCTTTTCCTGGCAACAGTGTGCTTCTCCAGTCTATCCCCAGTTCTCTCTGTCCAGGAGTCATGATGTCTACAGCTGCTGTTCACAATCCTCTGCATGCCCCTGAATGCTCCCTGGGCTCTTATTTATCTGCAGCGGCTCAAGTCCCCTTTGAATGGGACTAGCTGCTCTGCTCTTCTTCCTCACACTCTCACCTTCAGTGTTCCCCTGCTGGATTCCTTTATTTGCTGATTCAGCAAAGCTGTTCCTGAGATTTAGATCACCTTCACTAGCCGGTCTTTTTCTCTGCTGCCCTCTCACAGTCACATGTTTCCACTGCTCACTTTCCTCACCTAGTAGTCTCCCCTCAGAAGTGGTTGCTCCTGTTTCATCTGCGGGTCTGAGTTTTTGCCTCCAGGCCTCTGCTCCATCAACTGTTCAAACCCCCTTCTAAACTCAACCATAGTTGCCACCTGCATCTCCAACCCTCAGATTTTCTCCTTCAACAGCACTATGAGGCAGCACTTCATACAAACAAAATTCTTTGGGGTTACACCCTCCAAGATTACGTACATACCACAACTTCCACATCCTCTCATCTTCATTGTCTTCACCCTTGTTGCAGTGACTTCTGTTGCTGCTACCACCATCGCTGCCATAAGTCTGTCATCCTCACCTGTTAAAAGCCCTGACGCTGCAGCTTGCTTGAGTGGCTGCCTTTATAGCTCCCCCAATAGGAAGGCTCCACCCCTAATTGGGGTCACCTGATCCCAACTGCCACTCAGCCCTGGGTCCATGGGAACTTCCCATGGGTTCTGGAGGGAAAACAGATGGGGGTCCAGGAGCATTTTAGAGAGGTTCTGGAGGATCAACTGATGGAGGTCCTGTCGTACCTTAGGGCAGTTCTGGAACGGGAAGCAGCTGGGTCTGGGGGATTTTAGGGGTTTCTGGAAGGTCAACAGATGGGAGTCTGGGGGGACACGAGGTGGGTCCTGGAAGGTCAACAGATGGGGACCTGGGGACATTAGCAGAGTTGTGGAGGGACAACTGAGAGCGTCTGGGGGCATTTGGGAGGATGTTCTAAAAGGTAGAGGGACATGGTTCAGGGAGGATGTTGGGGGGATCCAGATAGTGGATGCAAAGGGGAGGGTCCCATGGGACTTCAGAGGGTTCTGGAGGGTTAACAAAAGAGGGTCTGGAGGGATGACAGCCAGGGGTCCTGGGGGACTTTAGGGGGTTCTAGATGCTCAACAGAAAGGGCTCCAGGGTGACTCCTGGAGGTCAACAGATGGTGTCTAGATAGGGTTACCAGATACCAATGCCTGGAAGGGAGGACAAGGAAGTACGAAAAGGAGGACACATGCAAAAAGTGTAGCATTCATATAAGAATCTTTGGTTTTTAGGGGGCCCTGGAATACTTCCCCCCTGAAACTAGGGCGTTCTGGGGTGTTCTAGTGCCTGTAAGTAAAAATCCAGTAAGCAAAATCACATATTTTTAAAATGCCTGCCAGACGGAGGGCATGAAGTTAAAAAGGAGGACGCGTCCTGCTTTTGCCTGACATCTGGGTCCCTTTCCTCTCCGGGCCCGGTGAGGCTCTGCTCCCTCCACCTGTGTCCTGCAATGCAGCGGTGCGGGGTCACCACAGGGCGGCGCTCTGCTCTGCTCTGCTCCCCTTTCTGCTGCAGCGGCTGAGCTGGGGAGGAAGCGGCCCCGGGTGTCGCTCAGCTGTGTCCCCTTCCTGCTGAGGGGTGCTGCTGGTGGCTCCTCTTTAACGAAGCATTAAGGGGGGGCGGGGGGGAGGGACAGAGGCTGGGAGCCTGACTGGAAGCAGGACTCACCTGGGCTGTGAAAGAGTCTGGCTCGGCTGCCTTTTGCTGAATGAGAGGGGGGGGTTGAAGAGTCCTGCCTGGCTTGCTAGTGAAGCCGTTTCCCCTTTCCTTATATAGGTATTATTGGGTGAGGGCTCCTGCAAGCAGCCTGCTGTGTTGTGGTGGCTAGAGGCTCCGCTTAGCGAGCTGACGACCCAGGTTCGATTCCTGTGCCGGGTACCCCTTTTGAAGCACCCGACAGCTAATTAAAGAGCCATTGGGCCCAGAGCAGGGGTAGCTGGCAGAAGTCTCCTGTAGCACAATGGATTGAGTGCTGACCTAGGAGGTGGGGAGTGGCTGGAGAGCCCAGAGGTGAACCCTGAGGCCTGGGTTCAAGGCCTGGGGGCCTGAGTTCCAGGTGGCTGTGGGGGATTCAGTGCCTGGCTGCCCAGGAGGTAGGCTCAGTGAGGAGCCCCAGTGCCAGCAGCAGATTTTACTGAAAATTTGACTGAAAAATGCCATTAAAGGATCCACTCTTTCGCCCTCCGCCGCTGTGCTCCCTGCCCTGGGGGCTGGAGGTCCCTGCTCTAGTCCCCGTCTTTTGGGACTTGAGCAGTGACCTCCGGCCTCCCAGTGACCGCCCCTCTAACCCCCTAACCCACCAACCCCCCTACCCCGCCACCCCACCAACCCCCCCTACCTAAGCCCCCCAGAGGTGAGGCAGTCCTGTTTATAGCCGCCAACCGGCCTCCTATTAAGGAGCAGGGAAACAAATAGTTGCCTTCACCTCTCGGTCTCCTGGGAGGCCTGTCCGTACTGCCTCGCCCTTTAACGGGTCGAGGGAGGACTGTCCGTACTGCCAAGGCCCTTTAACGGGTCAAGGGAGGACTAGAACCGGGAAATCTTAGGGATTTCCCAACTACCAGGGCAGTTAGCCCAGCCGCTAGGCTACAGAGTGATCCTGGCGCCGGGGCTCGCCGAGCTCCTACTTAAACGAAGTAGAATGGCTCCTGCACTAAAGAGTGAAGGGGCTCCCTGGTCAAAGGGAAGGCCAGGGCTGGGGCTTGAACCCCTGATGCCAGCATCCAAGCTGAGGACTTTAGCCACTGCCCCATGGAGGGCTGCTGATGACTAGGCTTTACTTTGGCCCATTAGTAGTTAGTTAAAGTGGAACAGCTGCAAAAG
>ML682169.1:0-17570 GCA_007922195.1 Podocnemis expansa
GAAACAACTGTGCGTCATGTGAACATGTTTTTTTCTTTTGTTTCAAAACAACCAGGTTGTTTCGAAACAAAAGTGCTGTGTGAATACAGCCAAAGGGTCAGCCACATCACCCAGAAATATATAGGCTTCGATCTTACCCCAAATACCACTCTGTCAGCCAATCCTTTAGGAACTATATCTAAAGGTTTACCATAAAAAAGAAAATAAAAAAAGGTGAGATGTTAAAGGTTCAAAATGAATCACATTCATACAAATGATTCTGAATCCACAGAAAGCAAGACCTTGAGGAATTTGGAGTTTGCAGTTTAGTTCAATTCCTCTCATAGACACCCAGCGCCTGGGTGGGTCTCAGTTCTTTGGACAGTTGCAGCTGAATAGTTCCAGATAAGGGTGTTAGTTGAAGATTGGGGACTAAAGATTGAAGACAAAATGCAGCTGCAACTGCTGCCTTTCATAATCTCTGCTCTCCCCTGTGCTGTGCAAGGTCTTTGCACTCAATATGGAGTTAAGTCACATGGGCAAGTGCTAGTAGCTCGACAGGTTTCTCCCTGAGATCATTGTACCCCTGGGCTTCCTTAATGGGCTGTTAAGAACACAGTGGTTTTGAAGGCATCCAGTCTGTGAGTGCCTCGTAATCTAATACTTTGTGAGACAAATAGAAGAAACCTAGTCCTAATTTCTAGCACAGATATGACACCTATATATAAGCCACAGAATTCTTTCTAGCAGATCACAACTTTGCTATTGGTACCAAACGTGGCATATCAAATGGATTATTGCAAATACGAAACATTAAAATGGAAGATAATCATACAGAATCCTTGAAACCCTGACAGCATAATGCATTCTAAGAATTATGCTTGTCCATATAGCAAAGAAGATCTGGCTGCAGAACAATCAGTGGCCAAAGCCTATAGACAAGCTAGCAATGGATTCCGACTGCAACCTTATTTCAGAATGTGTGTTATCTGTCATTTGACTGGGATAAACTCCTTGTCTGATTGATTATCTCATTAGGCATTCATTTGCTATATACTCATTTACTATTGTCTATTAATCAATATACCATGTTTGTCTTATATACAGTAGTGAGGATTTTGGAAAGAGAATGAAAGTGTGAGTGCCTGATGCAGAACAAAGGCTAAGGGCATAGCAGTTGCTTTGTTAAGCTGACAGACCAGAAGATGAGCTTGCAGTGATCAGGAAGGGTCCCAATCCCTGTAAGATGGAAGCTCATAAGATTGCATCTTGGGGCATTGGCAGTGGAACCAACCCATGACTGATTCATGTGAGCACACCTTCAGTGTCTGGGGATGATTACATGCAGGAGCCTGGTGTGAGCTGCCCCCAGTGTGGACATCACCTAGCCAGGGGGGTAAGTTGTGGCCCAGGAGGGGGCAGTCAGGGTGTGAAGGTGGAACAGCAGACCAACTTCCAGAAGAGGAACATTACACCATTCCCTCTGTAAACTTATCATTTCTTGAAGCTGGCTACGGTTCCTGCTTTCATGCCTCAAAGCTGCTGGAGTTGGGTGGTGCTCTGCTCTCCATTTCAGTAGGTTTTTCTGAATTCTCAAGTCTTGGGGTTTCACAGTGGGCACATCCGTGCACCCTGGGTAGTGATCTCCATAATTTTCTTGTTTATTTAGACACTGGAATTGTATGATTTGCTGCTAATTACACCATGCAATGTTTCTTTGTGGATGCTAATAACTCATTCCTCAGGATTTCTAGGATATGTTTCCTACTACTTCACATGGGTGAACAAACATGGAACATGCTTTCCATGGCTCAGCAGTGGGGAACAGAGGTGTCTCCCAGCAGCGGTGAGCAAACAACTAGCTGAAAAGGAAAAAGGTGTGCTAATGGAGGTGTCCATGAAGTGACAAAGGGATCATCTGAGCCCAGAAAGGGAGAGGTTGAGCAGCGACACCTGGAAGACTTGGGGTCTTTTGAGCTGGGACTCTCTATCTTGAAATCATTTCAAAGGTAAGGTCTACAGTTGGGATTTGCCATACAATCTGCCTAGCGGCAAGAAGCCTGGCTCCCAGAATACTGTAGCACTCAAACCTATAAGCGTTACCAGACTTCTCTCACTCAGAGATGTACAATAACTGAGGGCTGTCTCAACTGGCCATATGGGAACAACTCTGACTACACAGGTAGAGAGAGACATGTAGAGCCAGCTTAGATCCGCTTGTGAGGTCTCTTCCCATCCTAGCTTGCAGTGCTCAGGAGGTGACTAACTTTTAACAGGCAGGATTTGCTTCCACAGCTAAATAAGGGGACTGAGAGTCAGGACTCCTGCACTCTGGGCTCTTCTGCGGGAGGAAAGCTGCTCTAGTGTCTGGAGTGGCAGCTGAAATTGCGTTCCTGGCTGTAGCTAGCCACATGCCAGGGAACTGGGAGTTTGTTCTCAATTGGAAAGAAACCGAATTGCTTGAAATTTCCCAGAGAACAGGAGAGCCCTAAAAATGTCATTTCTTAACTGCCAGAACACAGAGTTTGTGAAATCGACCATACATTGACTAGCACGTGTTAAACTGATGAGCATTTTGCCCTGCTGTTCAGAGAAAAGGCAACTGCCAGGGCTCCAGGGTCTTGCAGATTCCTTTCCATGGAGCCTACCTGACAGGTCATGGAGCCATGAGCCTGCCAGCTCTGGAACCTGGGCTCCAGCTTCAGGATATTTAGGGCTTTCCCTGGGGGGGAGATGGCCCATGACAAAGCAGTTTGTGTGGGGCCC
The DNA here is from genome assembly GCA_007922195.1 of Podocnemis expansa. Lineage (NCBI taxonomy): Eukaryota > Metazoa > Chordata > Testudines > Podocnemididae > Podocnemis > Podocnemis expansa. The sequence continues at coordinate 2,746 of ML682169.1, forward strand.
CCCGTTTTGCACTTTCCAGGCAATGTTCCCTCTAAGCTGATGAGGCAGCTGAGCAAGTTATAGACACATATCAGCAAGTTCCCCACCGGTTCTCTGGGACCCACCAGGCCTCTTCCCAGCCGCCCGTTGGGTCCCCGAGTGCATCCATAACTTGTTCATCTGCATCATCAGCTTCAAGGGAACATTGGTGGCAGTGCCATATTTTTTCTTTAATAAAATAAGAAATGTCTAGCCCTTAGGCTAAAAAGTTGCAGAGAGAAGCAGAAAAAACATGACCTGACTTTATCCTAAAGGCTCAAAAGCCAGAAGTCGGTGCAAATGACCTCCCCCATTTATTATTTCTCTAAACATCTCTTGATTTTTAAGTGACTTTGAATGATATATTTATGCCTGACTTGTGATTATTTTGTCATGTTTGAGGTGGGCAGTGCCAAAGGTGTCATGGTGATGTTTCACAAGCCTCACAGCCAAATGGACAGGAGCATTTGGTGGGAATCTTCTTTCTGGCTCCGCTTTTCTGTTCAAGATGGGCAAATAATTTTACAAATTTAATAAAGAAACATTTTTCTTAGATCAAATTTTGGTTAAACTGCAAATTCTCAGAGCGAGAAATGCTATTTTGTAGGATATCAGAAAAAATAAATCCAGTTCCTCCCTCAGTTTAAAGCATTAGATTCCAATTGTCTAATGTATCTTATACATTTCTTTTATACCTTCTGTCTCCCTCTTTTGCTCTCTTTTTCAAATATATTTATTCACACATTGCCCATTGTTTTGCAGCAGATCTATGTAATGAAACTCAGGAACTCTTTGGGGATGAGAGGAAGAAACAATGGACCACTGGCCTCCTCTCAGATAACCTGATGTAAAACAAACAAGTAGTCCTGTGGCACTTTTAAAAGCTAACTAATATATACATTTCTTAGTCTTTACAAGTGCCACAGGATTCCTCGTTTGTTTTGCTAAACTAGGCCCACACAGACACCCTGTTTGGAACCTGTCAACATGCCATGCATCAGTAATAGCACTAGGTTTCCCATTGTAGAGGATTAATCCCCTTTCTAAGAAATAAGGACACCTTCCTCTCAGTGGGCTCCAGGCTGCTTTCCTCTTTGCCATGCTTTGCAACTGCTGATCTGACTGTAATGAATGACAATGGGGCATATTTAAAGCACAGAAGGAAAGATGAAAAGCTTTTTTAACCTGTTGATTGATGGCCATTAACCCTAAAAACTCAGCCTGTACACAGAAGTAGGAGCCTGGGGTCTTGTCTCTCATGGATCATTACTTGCGGATCATTACTTGCGCAGAGAGGTTATCTCAAAAAGCCATCCATCAAGCTAAGGTGGCGAAAATTACAGAATAGGAGGGAAATAAATGCAGGGAAGTATGAAACATGAGATTAGGTCACAGTGTAACAGCAAATCAATGCAATAGTTTAGATTCAAATAATGGGGAATAGCATATAGATGCATGTCCACATACCTGCACAAAGAACACCATCATAGGACCTAAGCAATCCAGCTGCTCCATCAGGGGCTCATTTACCTGCTCCTCCACCCATGTGATTTATGCCATCATGTGCCAGAAATGCCCCCACACCTTAAGAACTGGATAAACAGGACAGTCTCTGCACAAACAAATAAATGGACACAAATCTGACATAAGAAATAACAACATTCAAAAACCAAGAGGAGAACATTTCAATCTCTCCACTCACTCCTCTAACGATTTGTTAATACCTGTTCTCATACAAATGGAGACTTCAAAGAAAAACTGCAGAATTGGAGTTCACAGGCAAATTTCACTATGTGAAGTCAGGACTGAAGAGGGCCTATGGATTCTTTTCCTATGACAACAGCTGATTTGACTCCACCTTTCCCTGTATGCTGTTCCCCAGTGTTTGACTCTTCACAGCTGACTTCATTTGCTGTAATCATCTGACCTGGGCCTAGGACTTACATTTCCCTGTGCTTATTTTCCTCTCATTCCATAAGTTCCCCATCTTCCAAGAGTGTGTTCACACAGCCTTCTTATTTTGAAACAGAGGTTGTTTGAAAATAAGAAATAGCATGTCCACATGACGTACTCCAGTTTCGAAACAAGGGGTTCCCTTGTTTCAAAACCAGAGCAGTGTTTCAAAAGGGCTTAAACCTCCTTCCCTTTCCAAACAAGGTTGTTTTGAAACCACTGGTTTCAAAACAACCCCCTCGTGACATGTTGTTTCGGAACAAATTGTTCCGAAACAACATTTGACCTTCCTCCCAGGGTGCTAAGCACCCTGGGAGGAAGGGCCACCCCCTCAGCACCCTGGCCAGGGAACCCTCAGCTCAGGGAACCTGTCTCCTGGCTAGCAGACGGGGACTGCAGACCCCTGCAGGGTGAAGCGGAGCCAGGAGGCTCACCCCACGGGGGTCTGCAGCCCCCCCAAGTGAAATAGCATGTCCACACTGTGGACATGCTATTTCGTTTCCCTTATTTCAAGGACACTTTTTTGTCTTTCAAAAGAAGGTGTTTCGAAATAATACTTTATTCTGAAATGGCTTGTTTCGAAATCTCTTATTTCGAAACAAGCACTTTGTGTGTGAACATAGCCCAAATGTCTAATAAAATGGGATTTTCTCCCACAAAACATCATGCAATAAATTAATTTGTTAGTCTTTGAAAGTGCCACCAGACTCCCTGGCTGTTTTTTCTGGACTAGACTAACACGGCTTTGGATCTTTTCCAGCTAGAATTGCCTGCCCTGTAACAAACTTCCGGAGGAGCTGAAACTAATCCAGAGTCTGAGGACACATGGCAGCACCTTCCTCCTACATACATCTCCATCAACCCCAGATGGACATTCACAACAGCGCTCCACCCCTTCAACCTCCTTCAGTTCTTCCCTCACAAATAAACCAAGAGACAACATTGCTCCCAGCAGAATTTTCTATCTGCTCAGGAGAAAGAGAGGAGACAGAGACTCCAGGATGTGGCACCTCACTGTTGCCATGTACTTTTACATGGAAGGTGATCAGATACCACGGTGATGGGCAGCAGTGCAAAGCTCTGACACATGTAACTAGATAGTGGTGTGTCTTCTCAACATTGCAATGTAGATTCAGTTACCTGAGGGATGTCCAGCAAGGTGGAAATGCAAAGGTAAGTTATGGTGATCAGAAGAAATGTCATTTTTACCTGGGGAACAGGAAGAAAAGTCCATGAGAATCTCAACAGGAACCAAGACAAACAACTTGACTGTCTCTCTTTTCTCAAGTTGATTGGGGTCATCTTTGGAGACTCACCTCTGCCACCTCAGGAGAGGGATGGGTGCCTGAATAGCTGGAACCCTTGAAACAGACCAAGACATTTACAGTTTGTGGAAAGGGTTGTCAGCCAGAATGTGTCACACTGAAATCCTCTTCCCTCCAGGAGAACAACTAAATTTCTAACACCATAAGAACCAGGGAAGTGAAGTCTGATGGAGACTGTTTAGAACACTTTCCCTCTAATTTTTGTGCTGGGCACCGATGTTCCCTCTAAGCTGCTCCATTGAGCAGTAGCGCAGCTTACTCACTGTGGGATAGGTAGACACAACACACAAATTCCACCCTGGGGTGCCCTTGGCAGCTTCAGGGCTCCCCGCCCAATCACCCAGTCCTGGGAGGCTTGTTGGGCCGTAGGGCCTCGGTTCACCACTTGGTCAGGGCTGGGGTCTTTCCCTCCAGCAGCCTCCCTGCAGGCACGTCCTTCTCCTTCAGCAACTCAGCCCCTGCTGAGCTGCTGGCTGGGGTTTTTATTGTTCCCCTTCTTGCCTTGACCCTGTCCTTCTTCTTCCAGTCCGTGGTGCCTGCAGTTCCCCAGTCGGACCAGGGATGGCGTTCAGGCCTTTCCTCCAGCCCCGGCTCTGAGGGAGGCCACCGCCCGCTCACAGAGACAGTTTGGGTTCTAACTCTGTGAGGCAGGATTTCTTTTCTTTTAAACATTATTTTAACACTTCTCTGAATGCTCTTCAGAGTATCAACATCCATCATTTATTGTCGATGCTTGAACTGGACATATTGTTGCCACAGCAGTTTCAGTAGTGTCAAATTAAGACCTAAAAATAACTTTTCTATCTTTAGTTGACATTCCCCTGGTTATCATCTCAGAATCACATGAGCTCTTTTAGTCAGAGAGTAACACCACAAGCACATATTTAACTACTTTTACTTCATAATCCCTCAATCATGTTCACAGTTACTGCTTCCCGCATTAGCATCCTCCAGTGTGGAAGCACTACTACCATCTTTGTCCTTAAATGAATACATCTAAATAGTTTTAACTGAACACACATTGTTTTTACTCATTTTACAAACAAGTCCAGATCACTCTGAATCAGTTACATATCCTTTCCATTATGTAAAATCCCCCAATTTTTGTGACATTTGCAAGCACTATTAGTACTTGAGCATGAGAAGGATAAGCAGGTGTATGGCTGAAAGATTTCTCTGCTTATTTTTGTTTGTTAATAAGGCAGAACAATGCCACAACTGTATTTATATTGTCTGAGAGAAAGCGGGATGCCTTCAAGAATACATCTCACCAAAAGAAACAGGAGAAGTAATAATGCACAAACATGAAACCCTTCATGACGATATCTGTTTCTATGGGGAAATTGAGATTGCCTGGCAAAAAGTCCCGAATCACTCCTAATGTCTGCCTTTGTTCCCAAACACCCTGATCTTGTCCCCTTCCTGGGAAGAGGTGATCACTTTGTCCCGTTTGAGCCAGGGATCTCAATTTGCATATTCTTTATTATGTCCTCCAGGTAGTTGCATTTGAGTGGTAACGGTAATACCACTCCATGGCTAGGAAACGGGTAGCCTTGGAGAATTTTAAGACTAGGTTTAAGACCAAGGGGTTCAAGGCTCTGCTGATTCTCCACTTCCTTCATTCAAAGTGCCAGAGTGGGAAAATGACCCTGACACAAAGTAATCATGTAGAGTATGTTATGAACACTCATGAAGGCACTTTGTGACCCAGGCCTCCTTGGGTAACCTCCTGAATGTGCCAAAATCAGGACAAACTTCAAAATCAGATGCTAAAACGCCAAACCATTTACAGGTGGTACTTAAACCAGTCTCCCAGTCAGTAACAAAACATGCTTCTGATTCCCCATTCTGGTCATCACTAAGCATAGCAAAATAGAAACAGCACCCTTTATTGCTCATCAGCTTTTCTGGTTCTCCTCTAGCCAGTGGGTCTCTTAAAGAACTAAGTTCTCCTGACCCCAAAGGGCCAGCCACGTCACCCAGAACAATATAGGCTTGGATCTTACCCAAAATACCACACTGCCAGCCGATGCTTCAGTAACTACAACTAAAGGATTAATATGAAAAGAAAACAAACAAAGCATGAGAGATGTTAAAGGGTCAACATGAATCACATACATACAAATGATTGAGTCCATAGAAAGCAAATCCTTGAAGAATCCATAATTTTCAGATGAGTCCAATTCCTCTGGCATTCACCCAGCACCTGGGTGGCTCTCAGTCCTTTATTCAGTGTAGCAGAATAGTTCCAGAGGAGGGGTTATGTTACAAACAAACTGAAGACTAAAGACAAAATGGAGATGGGGCCAATGTTCCCTCTAAGGGGAGAGGGCAACCGAGCAACTCCTGTTGCTCGCTGCGCTCCCCCCCACCGCGGGGCCCGCTGTGCAGCCCCCCCCCACACCTCCGGGCAGCATGCCCCCCTCCTCCCACTCGCCCCCCCAGCCCCCACAAACTTACCTTGGGGCTGGACTGGAGCCAGACAGCCCAGCCATAACTCCTGGGCCAGAGAAGCTCTACAGAGCATGCTCAGATTTTCTGGGCATGCTCCATTAGAGCTTCTCTGGCCGGGAGTTTTGAAAACTCCCAGCCACAGAGGAACTCTATGGAGGGACTCTGGCTGCTGGCCGTGTGCTGCTGGCAGCCTTCTCTGCTCTGGCGGCTGCGGCAGGCTGCGCTGCAGTGCGCCAGCGCAGCTTACAGGGAACATTGCATGGGGCTATTGTCTTTTATCCCCTTTGGCTTTTCCCATGCTCTCAGGGTCCTTGCCAAATCAAAGGGATTTGAGTTACATGGTCAGTCTGGGTGCCTCGTCAAACAGGTTTCCCTTAGGCTCACTGCAGCTGGGAGCTCCTAATGGGCAATTAGGCTGACAATAAATTTTTCAGACACCCAGTCTGGGATTGCTTGGGGTCAAATAACTTGGAGTACAAATACAAGAAATGCATTCCTAATATAGTTTACGGATAGCATACCTACATATAAACCATATAATCATTCCTAGCAGATTACAAATTTGCTGTTGATACCAAACATGGTATATCACATATGGATTATTGCAAATATGAAATACTAATATGAAAGATAAACATAAAACAGTTCCCTAAACCCAGACACCATCACACACCTTGCATAGACTATTGGGCATAAAAAGATACAATCACAGTTAACAGAAAAATCATATAGATTATAACCCATGGTGCCCAGATGTGCATTCTGTGATAACAGCTCTATGGGGGTGGTTAAGCAAGTTGATTTTTCAATTGACTTAGTGTGTCTTAACAGACCACTAGGAGGATTGATCCAATGGTTTCAACTTTGTCACTATCAGTGGAGATTTCACCTCAGACAGCCAAAAGATGAGAAAGAGCACAAGCCCTATGAAGAAAGACTGAAAGCATTAGGCTTATTTAGTCAGCAGAAGAGAAGATTGAGGGGGGATTTGATAGCAACCTTCAACTACTTGAAGGGATGCTCTAAAGAAGATGAAGTTCGACTGTTCTCGGTAGTAACAGAGGACAGAACGAGGAACAATGGTCTCAAGTTACAGTTAGGGAGGTCCAGGCTGGATATTAGGAACAACTTTTTTACTAGGAGAGTGGTGAAGCATTGGAATGAGCTGCTGAGGGAGGTGGTGAAATCTCCATCTTTGGAGGTGTTTAAGGCCTGGCTGGACAAAACCATGACTGGGATGGTTTAAGTGGGAGTGGTCCTGCCTCTGGCAGGGGGTTGGACTAGATGACCTGTGAGGTCCCTTCCAACCCTATGATTCTATGATTCTATGAATGAAATTACAATGCTGAAGTACTTTATAACACATAGAGTGATCTAACTGAATCTTGAGGTTGTGTGGACCCTGCCAGAGCAGACATTGTTTTTGTGCCATCAACAGGTCAACAGCAAAACCAAATCATGTGAACAAAGAGACCAGAACACTGAACCTTTATTTGGAAGTGTAGCGGGAAGAGGGTCATACAGCTCCCTGATTTGAGGGCCATGCTGGGGAAAAGAAGCCATTGCTCACAAAATGCTGGTTTTCATCAGTCCCTGTGTGAGCAGGGTTCCTGCTGTTTTTTACAAAGTGACACTACACATTACGGTGCTATCTTCACTGCCTGTAAAGTTCAACAGCAGTCAGAGGGAGATATACAACTGTCAGAGAGTAGCTTACGAAGCCCTGTTGATTTCCTAGGTGCCATTCAGTATGGTGTCTTCACTTGTCCACAGCACTTTACGGGGTGGTTTAATTAAACCAATTTTTCAGGATGGCATGCCTTAATTGACCTCTCAGTTGATCTAGAAAGATCAGTCTCCCAGCTGAAACTTTATCACAATCAGTGTAGATATGGCCACAGAGAAGCAAAGACAAAGAAAGACACTAAAAGGCTATTCCTTTTATCACATGTACAGTGATCCAGGTGCAGGCTGGGGGCATATGGATTCTATGAAAGCAAGCTTCTCATTCCTGACATCAGCAAGTCAACAGCGAAACCAAGTCATCAGGCATGAAGAGAGAACAAAAGTCTCATCATTTAGTCTCGGTGAACCTGTCCTAGCTCGTAAATATATTTTTGGAGCTACAGGGTTCCCTGATACAGTCATCACACAGACAGGACCTCTTTCCTCCTCTGGCTAGATGGCAGATACCCAAGGATATATGCCTGATCTCATCATTACAGGTGAGATACCATTGAGTCAAGAATAATACATTGCTTATGACAGCTTTCCATCAACCTCAGCAGCACATAAAGCCTCATTCCCTATTCAACCAGATACAATATCCTCACCTTTTTGAGCTACTAGTCCTGAAATCATTTTCAGACCAGCACCAATAGCACCTCCTAGTGCAAGAACACCAGAACTCCACCATAATCCAACTAAAGAAAGATGGCAAGGAGTTGTGTGGCACTTTAAGACTAACAGATTTATTTTTTGCATGAGCTTTCGTGGGAGAAGATTCCACTTCCTCAGATGCTTCGAAGATGGGTGAACTTACAGAAAGAAATGAAACTAAATGCAAGGGGGTGTAAAACATAGGATCAGGTCATAAAGTAACAGCAAAGCAGAGCAGTTTACAGGCTCAAACCATGGGAAGCCTGAAGTCAAATTACCCTTTGTAATGGGAAAAGAACCCATAGTCTCAATTAAGTCCTGCTTTCACAGAATTTAGCTTGCATATTAATTTGAGTTCAGCTGTTTCTCTTTGGAGTCTTGATGTCCCAGGTACATCTCTAAAGACAGTCATTAACAAATCCATCATCAAGTGATTAGGAAGATGGAAGTGCTCAGCAACTGGTTTCTTTGTTCTTTGATTTCTGATATCAGCTCTGTGCTCATTCAGTCTCTTATGGAGCGATCGTCCTGTTTGTCCAATATATAAGGTGTTGGGGCATTGTTTGCACATGATGGCATAGACCACATTAGTAGATGAGCAGGTAAATGAGCCTTTGATGGAGTAGCAGGCTTGATTAGGACCTATGATGGTGTCTGTTGTGCAGATATGTGGGCAGACTTGGCAGCGTGGTTTGTTGCAGGGGTGCGTGCCTGCTTCAATGTTCCTGTTGTTAGATCTGTAGTTGCTGGTGAGTATCTGTTTAAGATTAGGGGGCTGCCTATAAGCAAGGAGTGGTCTGTCTCCTAATGCTTGAGAGAGAGAGGTATCATCTTTTAGAATAGGCTGTAGGTCCTTAATGATCCATTGCAGAGGTCTGACTTGAGGATTGTATGTGGTGACTAGTGGTGTTCTGTTGTTTTCTTTCTTGGGTCTCTCCTGTAGTAGATGACTTCGGGGAACCTGTCTAGCTCTGTCAATTTGTTTTCTTACTTCCCCAGGTGGGTACTGTATTTTCAAGAATGCTTGATAGAGATCCTCAAGATGTCTGAGGGATCAGAGCAGATGTGGTTATATCTTAGGGCTTGGCTGTAGACAATGGATCGTATGGTGTGTTTAGGATGGAAGCTCAAATGACGTAGGTAACTATACCAATCAGTAGGTTTTCGGTATAGGGTGGTGGTGATGCGTCTATCCCTTATTTGTACTATAGTGTCAAGAAAGAGGATCTCCTGTGTGGAGTGTTCCAGGCTCAATTTGATGGTGTCGTGGAATTTATTGAAATCTTCGTGAAAATCTTCAAGAGCATCCCTGCCATGTGTCCAGATGTCAGAGGCTGGATTTTTAGCTAAAGGGAAACCCACTCAAAAGTGCATGGAACTGTGGATGGGATGAAAGACCTTCTGGTCTTGACTAAAGAATTTTAGTATCCATCATTTCCTTTTTCAGTCATTCTCACTTCAATCCCTAGAAGAATGATGAGGCAGATCCTCAAGGAATCCATTTTGAAGCAGTTGAAAAAGAGGAAGGTGATCAGAACCAGTCAGCATTGATTCACAGAGGTCATTGGAATGCATGACCAATAAGATTGCCTTCCTTGTATGATAAGGTAACAAACTCCCTGCACATGGGGAATGTGGTGGATGTGATATACCTTGGCTATCGCAAGGCTTTTAATAGGGGGCACCAATAAGTTATTATGTGTGTTGGATGAATGGTCTACAAACTGGATCGAGAACTGGCAAGATCACTGGGCTCAAAGTGCAGTGATCAATGGCTTGATGTCATTCTAATTATCAGTGAGTGGCAAGCGGAGTACCCCAGAGTTTGCTGCTTAGGCCAAATTTCTTAAACATCATTATTAACTGATCTGGAGCCTGTGGTGGATTTCATCCTCTGCAAATTTGTAGATGACACTAAGCTGGGAGGGAGGGAGTTTTAGAAAATCTGGAGTGAAAGGATAAGCTAAAGAATGAGCTAGACAAGTAGAAGGATAGGGCCAAAGGAAATGTGGTGAGGGTCAACAAGGGCAAGTGAAGACTTCCGCAGATAGGCTGGAAGAATCCCATGTTCTTCTATGGACAGGGGTCCAATTCACTAGGCAGCAGTTCTTCGGAAAATGACCTGGGGATTATAGTGGATAAAAGCCTGGTATGGATCACCAGTATGCCCTTGCTACCAAGAAGGCTAATGGCACATTGGACTGCATTAGGGCGAGCACTGCCAGCAGAATGAGAGAAATGATTATTTCTCTCTATTCAGCATTGGTGAGGGCCACTTTTTCAGAGCATTTTGTCAAGCTTCAGGGCCCCCACTCTGAAAAGTATGTGGGCCAGTTGGAGAGAGTCCAGTATAGGGTGACAAAAATGTTTTGGGAGCTGGAGCACATAACTGAGAAGGAGAGATTGAAGGACTTAGGTTAGTTTAGTCTGAAAAAGAGGCAGATGAGTGGGAAATTTATAGAAGCCTTTAATTACCTGAAAGTGGGTTCCAGGGAAGACGGTGCAAAGCTACTTTCTGTGGTATTAGATGACAGAATTAGAAGCAATGGTCTCATGTTGCAGAGAGGATGTTCTAGATTGAATATCTGGAAAAAAATATAGCAGGAGAGTAGTGAATCAAGGAGTGGGTAACACAGGGAAGTTGTAGAATCTCCATGCTTGGAGATTTTTAAGCTGAGGCTTCAAAAAGCCTTGGCTGGGATGAGTTAGCTGCGGATGACCCTGCTTCAGCATAGAGTTGGATTAGATGACTTCATGAGGTCCCTTACTGCTCTAATATTTTATGATTCTATGTATCCCTGCATTCTCCAACCTGGAAAAAGATAGCTGCTTTTGCCCTGAGAGCACATGCCACAAGGGCACAAGAGTCTTCAATATTATTCTTGTGAAGTCTCGATCCAGGACATCTATAAGGTGGTCTTCAGGCCACATCTTTATACTGCACTGCACCATCACTTGGCAAGTGAGAGATGATGACATATTTGGCAGAGTGGTACTGCATTGTGTATGGCAATGAATCCCAATCCGTTGTCCTGTATTATGGCTTGGGAGTCACCTACATTGGACGTGAGATGAGCACATACCAGTGTGTAAGGAATGTGAGTGAAGGGTGCACTGGAGGTTGCTCATCATTTGTCATCAGGGGAAAAGACTTTCACAGGCAGTCTGCATGGCTCAAGCAAACCTTCATTGTAAAGTACATGAGTCACACATCTTACAGAACAGCAGTTACCAAAAAATCAGAAATATGTTTTTGATTGCACTCCATAATGTGTGATTCCCCACAGCCATATTGCAGGTACTGTTAAGAATGGGAGCATGGATTCTGAAAGCCCGGTTAGAACAATGCAGGGAGACTCAAAGATGTGCATTAAATGAAGTTCCCACAAGATTGCTTGGAGATATTAGCAAGGAGTGCTGGTGACCTCAGAGAGAGTGAATTGGGGTGAAGGACTGTACTGTCTAGGGGAGTATTGCATGGTGTGCTCCGTAAAGTGTAAAGTATCCAGCTCACAGTGGAGAGAAATCCTGACATAGGCAGCAATGCTGCTTGAGATCAACAAAGATGACCAGCTGTACCTCTAGGACCTCACATGTCCTTGGACCCCATATATGCATCCCACAAGTAATGGTTTTATATCCTCACAACTCCTTGAGGCAAGGAAGTGATGTTCTTTTAATGGATACTGTGTCCAAGAATAAATTATAAAATGAGACATTCAAGGTCACACAGGACCTCTTTGTAGGAGCCAGGAATTATCAAGGTCTCCTGAGGTCAGACCAGCACATGATCCACTAGACTCCTATTTTTTATTTACCTAACGCACAAGGCCAGCGCACAGCAAAGTCCCATTAAATTTGAATGGACAACAGGCACCTAACTAACCTCTAAACACCTCCCTTCCCCCTTCCTACCCCAAAGATCACTTGTGCAGTTTCTAGCTGAGATACACAGACAAAGGCCATTAGTCCATAGCCTTCAGGACAAGTGTTCATCACTGAAGGGGACTGAACACTCTACACTTTCTCATGTGGGGATAATGTATCAAGGTATTTATAATTTAGCTGATGCAATTGGTATTACTTTCTTTCAGAGATAGGCTCCCAGATAGGAGTGTTTAAATTCTATGATTGAAACAAGGGTGTGCAGGAGCCTGTCCACGCATGCTTTGTGGCCTCAAGGATTCAGCAAAGGACTCATCGGCTGGGAGTAGCAGCAAAGGAAAAGATTCAATGGCAGTGATCTGAAACAGAGAAATCCTGACGGGTAAATGAGACTATCTAACCCCGTCTCTTCTTTTCTCCCTTTGGTATTAGCAATAAAGGATGACTATAGCAAGTTTGTATGTTTGGTATCATCTGAGCCTCTGTTATCAGTGATGTAGTCCTTCAATCCCAAGAGAGGTTCTTACTCTGAAATGTTTTGGGGTTTATTTAATTTCTGCTCTTTCTGCTATCACAGAGCTCAGGGAATTGTTCAGGAGTTCTGGCCATCTGAGCATCTGCAGGGAATATACATGGTGGAAAGATAAAGGTCTCTGTTCAGCACTGTGACTCTCAGATGTGAGACTGACACACCAATTCTCAGATTACAGAAAAATGATTTCCTCTCTGCTGCTTGTGATTCTGGTAAGTGGCCTTTTTCTGTCATAAAATTAGTGCCAAGAGCTGAGGAAGTGTTTAAGTCAAGAACTACCTGGCCACGAATTCTCCAGCATGGAGACTTCAGCTGTTTAGTATTGACAGAAACATCATGTAATTTAAAAGTTCAAATATAGATTTATTGCAGCTAGTTGAGAGAAATGTTAGGTTTTAAGTTCATTTCCTTATTTCTTACTGTGTCATTCAATCTGTCTCATCATCTTCCTTTTTTTGCCCTTTGTGCCTTTATAATAGCTTGCTAAATGTGCAGACTGAACAACTTCAGGAAACTAGGGAGTGTTGTGAATCTCACAGGGGGAATCCAGGACTGCAAGTCACATGTTTGGGAGAGGGGGTAGGAAGATCCTTATGCAGATCACAGAGGTGCAGAATCCTGTAACAAGGTGAAATAGGGAGTGGGAATCCTGCCTAAGTCACCACCAAAGAGGTGTAACAAGCCCTGATGCAATTTCCCAGGAATTGGAGTGTCCCCAACTGTAATGTAATGAGGACACACTATAGCAGAATGTCTTTGACACATTCTCCCATCAAGCCTAACATCCAGACTCTTTCTTGTGCCCTGAAAAAGACAGTTCGCTTGGCTTTCCAAGGTATTTATTAGCTGTAACTATTCTAATGGATGATTCTTACTTTCGGGGAAATAGTCCATAGTTTATGATTCTAAGGAAGATAGGAGAGGAAACATCAAAATAAAGACAATGGATTTCAAGAAAGCAGAATTCAGTACATTCAGGGAGCTGATTGGTAGGACCTCTTGGGAAGCAAATCTCTGAGGTAAAGTAACTGTAGATAGTTGTCAGTTTTTCAGAGACGTTATTAAAGATAGAGGAACTAAATATCCCTGAGTATGATAAATAGAAAGTATGGCAAGAGACCATCCTGGCTTAACCAGGAGCTTTTCAATAATATAAAAATAAAGAAAGAGTTCTACAAAAACAGCAAAAAAGTTAAATAATAAAGGATGGCTATAACCAAATGATACAATAATATAGGGGGGAAATAAGAAAGGCCAAAGTACAGACCAAGATCGGACAAGCAAAAGACGTAAATAGGAACAAGAAAACATTCTTCAAGTACATTAGAAACAAAAAAGAAGACCTAGGACAGCATGGGGCCATTACTCAATAAAGAGAAAAAACCAATAACAGAAAATATAGAAAAGGATGAGAAAAGTTATGAGGTTTTTTGTTTCTGTTTTTGCCAAGAAGGTTCATGGTGATCAGACACCAAACTTAGAGAACAACAGTAAAAATGGATCACAAGCTAAGATAGGTAAAGAACATGTTAAAATAACTTAGATAATTTAGATGTCTTGAAGTCATCAGGGCCTGATTTTACGCACCTTAGAATACTCAAGAAGCAGACTCAGGAGATAGCTGAGGCATTAACTATTTTCTTTGAAAAGTCAGAGAAGATTGAAAAGATCAAACAGCTACATTCCCTGGCTCTTGGATAAGCCCCAAAGTGTATGATCCATGGTAGAGTTGCTTCCATCCCTCGGCACGTCTACACGGCCCTTTTATTTCAAAATAACACCCGTTATTTCGAAATAAAAAAAAATTTAGTCTACATGACGTTTCCTTATTTCGAAAGGACGGACCTCGTGTTTTCAAAATAAAGAACGTCCTTTCAGAAAAGTAAAACATACCCCTTCCCCGAAATAGCCATTATTTCGAAACGGATGTTTCAAAATAACGGCTTTAGACCCGTTTGGACATGTTGTTTCGGAACAAATGGTTCCGAAACAACATGATTTCAACTTCCTTAGCACTAAACTGCTTAGCACCCTGGGGCTGTGTTCACACAGCACTTTTGTTTCAAAACAACCTCGTTGTTTCAAAACAAAAAAAAACATGTTCTCACCACGCACAGTTGTTTCGAAACAAGTTAAACCCCATTTGGGGACAAAACAAACTTGTTTCAAAACCCTTGTTTCGAAACAAGGCGTGTGAACATGTTGTTTCGGAACAAAGTGTTCCGAAACAACAGTGGATCCTCAGCACCCTGGCCAGGGAACCCTCAGGACCTTGGCCA